>JAVCKT010021998.1:19938-33437 GCA_032273925.1 Rhynchotus rufescens
CTTTCCCTTTCCCTTTCCCTTTCCCTTTCCCTTGCCCTGTCCCTTTCCCTTTCCCTTTCCCTTTCCCTTTTCCTTTTCCCCTTTTCTCCTTTTTTTCCTTTTTTCCTTTTTTCCTTTTTTCTTTTTCCTCTCTTCTTCCTTTCTCCTCACATAAACCTGGTGCTACACATTTTACTGTATAATTACAAGAGGATACCTGAAATCTCCTGGTACTTCACATATACAAACTAAACGCAGCATTCATTGGAAAGACTTTAAATACGTTTTAGAAGTGATGTAATACCTGCTATGCTATGATATGATACCTACTATGAGGTGGCAATTACAAACGGGACAGAAGAATCTGTGCACTAGGTGCACTTCCCTTGGATGCACCTTCAACTGCCTGCAGTATTGTTAGAGTACAGAATGATAAATGATCATTAAGGTAGAGCATTAATAGAAAGCAATATGGGAAATGTGTATACACGAGCAGCCCTATTCTGTCACCATTTGATGTCAGCAGTGTCACTATGGGATAGGAAAAGTTTTACAGCCTCCTGCAGCAGTGAAATTGGGTAATAATCTTACACAGAAATCACAGAAATTCCAGACATGCCATTTGCTCCCTAGCAAATTTGGGGGATGTTGGTTTGGAAATGGACATTTTCATCAGCTCCCTCAGTGTCACCTTCCTGAGGTGTTGGTCATGGGTTTTTCTTTTTTTTCTAGAATGCTGACTGTGCGCTTGCTTCAGCGATTTCTCATGTGTTTTCCATATTAGCTTTCCCTTTTCTTTCTTGGTAGCTGAGAACAGAAAATTTACTTCCTCTATCCAGGATCTAGTTCATCCTAGACTCTTCCTTGCCTTGTAGGCTTCAGCTAAGACAAAAACACTGAAATCTCTTTCCCCTCTACTATAGAATGGAGCTTAGGGGTTGGTTTTAGGCACTTAAAATATCTTCATTTTCTTCAAAGAGACAGCAAAGATGCACTAACTCATTGACAACTCTAGAACTCAGTTTCCTGCTGTTGTAACCAAGTAAAATTGGATAGTGATGGAAAGAGGTATTTCTAAGGCATCATTCATGTCATCATAAGGTAGATAATTCAAATACTGCATTCTGAGTGTGTTTAGGTCTTCCAGCTGGAAGGGGAACTCAGGGTCATTAGCTCACATGTGGACTGGTGCATTGGACGTACTCAAAAAGGTGAGATGAGTTCCAGGGGAGATGAGGTGGCTTTGACAGCCTGGCAGCGGTGCTTGTATAGCAAGTAAGTGTTGTTTAAATACGAGATGATAGATTCAGAGCAGCTTGTGTTTTTCTATGTTTCCCCTGCTATGCTAATCCTTACAACAGATAGCTCTTTTGGCTTAAATAACTCTATGCATGCATCTCATTAAAGGTAGTCATCTTAATTCTCCTTAAAAGTAGCTAAAGAGACAGGCATTTCTAACACTTAGTTTTTCTGATCTGAGCATTAGGATGAGATGAATCATTCATTCAGCTGTTTGCTGAAAGTTGGATCAAAGAACCAGATTCCGGGCAGTTAAAGCCAACAGCCATCCTACTTAACCTGTAAGGGGGCTGCTCTCATGGCATGGACATTCCGCTTTGGAGACCTCTGCAGGCTGTAGTCTCAGGCAGGCCAGCACCATTTTATGAGACATTGTGCAGATACCCAATAACTGACAATTCCTTCCCAAGAGAAGGAATTCCTACAGCACTGGAGAGATGTGGTAACAGTGGATCTAGTGGAAGTAGATAGGAAGATGATCTCGGCCCACAATAAATTATAAAAATTAAAAAAAAAGAATTCATTTTCCTTTCTTTTTGAAAAAAAAAGTCTTTCTTACAAGCTTCCTGAGCTCAATTTAAAATATAGTTTTCTCATTCTTTACAGTAAGGAATTTTGTATCTCGCTGTAATGTCTCCCATTTTAAGAGGACTTTCTGCTGAAGGATCTCCATCAACCTATCAGCTTGTATTAAATTTAAAGACTTCAAATGCATTCATAAATGCTTTGGCATTTGAGATGGGTTTCCTGAAAGATTTAAAAGACACTTACTTCAGATGAAGAATTTTTTTTCTAAAGTTTTTGAGCCATCAACAGTTCAAACATGCTTAAAAATCTCTATGGAGAAGTACCATGCATCAGCAGGCAGTGATGAGAGCGTGACCAGCCAGTGACATAAAGCACATTTCATCTTGGCACTCAGATCACTTGCTTTCTTATTAAGCAGCCTAGACTACTTAAATGCTGCCAGTTCTTCAATGCTAAAATGTCATTTGCATCCATAGGTGACTGAAGCAAACCTGGCACGCTGTGTGAAGCCACTGCATGGTACTGTTGCTCTGATTGCTAAGTCCCATAATCTTATACTGTAGTAGACAAACAGGTATGTTATAGCAATGACTGAAGCATTCTTGAGTGTGAGTGGAGCCCATGCTTAGCCACCCCATCAAACCCTTCCCCATAGACCCTCCTCAGCTATTCCTGATGGTGTTTTTATCCACAGCATGTCCAGGCAGTCCAGTGTGCTTTGAAGGCAAAAGTTGAGCTGAGTTATCCAAAAAGGAGGACTCTACAGTGCACCTGCTATACTGTAAATCCGCAAGCATCTCTACTCCTCATGGTTTTTTCATGTTCTGCCTTACTCACTCTGAAGGATTATGTATCAGCAACATGAAGGGGAACTATGGTCCCAAGTAACATCAGCTGGTGTCAAGGAAATTCCTACAGTGTCTCTAGCAGGTGCTATGTCAAGACTGTCAAGGTCCCAAGTAGCTCTGAGTGCTCCCTGCTTTGGAAAGCATCAGTCTAGATGCCTTCCAGACCTCCCTTCCAACTTACATTTTTCTGTGGTTCTACACGAGGATTCAATTATAAGGGGTTGCCACAGGCAAGACCTGTTTACTAGTAGAGACAGTTTCAGGCTGAAACATAAACATTGTCAACTATTTCTGTATGAGCTCAGTGCAGGGTAGAGTTAGTAGATATGAGTGTTCTCTCAGCATAAAATCAGCAGCGTAAATATCTCTCACTGTAAACACCATCTCCATTGCTCAGCTCTTGAAAAGGAAAAAGTCGGGGGGTTGTGATGTTAGTTTGATCTAATCTGCTTTTGTTCCTCCTGGCAAGCAACGTTCCTCTTTTTGTTTCTGAGTTCAGAAGGTCTCACTAGTGACAGAGGAAGTTTTAAACACTCTGGATTTACAGAGGCAACTAAGGCAGAATCCATCTGCTTCTTGGTTGGATATAATGATTTATAAAGAAGAGAAGCTTAATCAAATTTTGTGGACTTTAAAGGGTCTCAAGCTAATTTTGTGGGCTCTTTAGGGACTTCTCTGCAGTAGCTATAGCTTTCAAGAATGTTTAAGCACTACATGATGGAAGCCACCACAGGAAAGAAACTTTACGTCCTACTTACTGTTCACCTCTCCTCCCAACACCTCATAACCTAGCTTAGTAAAACCATAAACAGACACAGTAACAGAAGATTAATGAGTCATAGGGTCAATTAATTAAGTTTTCAAAGTGAAGTGCTGCCTAGCATATAGATGTGTTATCAGTTAGAAAGGTACTGAATAAAACACATGCTCTCCAAGTGTAAGGAGAGAACTCCTTGTTTTGGAGGACCTGGGGAACAGGCTGCTAATTGAAAATCTGAACCCAACCTCTTCTGGGTGAGTGGAAGCTCAACTGAAGGGGTTCAGAAGGTTTTATAGAGGATTTACAGCTCACAGTTGTTTTTTTGTAGATACAGATGCACTGAGAGGGTGAAGGAACTGGGGAGAGAGGGTTGGTACGTGGTGTATGACTCAGGGGTGAACCCTGAAAGTATCAAGGCAGGATGTGCTTAGGCAGCCCCTGAAGCTTGTCATGGTCACATGTGAGGAACATGTGAGGAACACACTTTGAGGCCTCTTTTCCGGAGCAGCCTGGAGTGCCGCATGCCTTGAGCCGGTGCTCCCTGTTCCCGCTGCCTGGCGAGGCGTGGCGGTCACTCGACAAGCTACGAGGCACATTAGGGCACATGGTGATGCAGGAACTGGGCTCTGGTTGCATCGGGGACTGTCTGGCACCCTCTGCACGGGACTGACGCCGAGCTCCGCTCTGGGCACCCATTCCAGGGCGGCACTAGCATTTCTGGTGCATCCTCCCTAAATACAACTGCAGCCTGGCCAGCAGCTGCGTGGTTACAGGATGTGGATTACATAATGGCTGCCTAGAAACCACAAAAAATAAATGAATTACCAAAACAAAACAGAAACAAAACACTCCTGCACAGCTGGGAGGCTCTAGTGCCCTGCATCAGGTGGAATCAGCAGAAGCCCTTGTAGTCCAAGAGTATGTTAGTCAGGAACAACATCTATAACAAGAGCTGAAAATGAAAAGTGTCTATCCCTAACCATCCCTAGGAACCTGTAAGGGGTTAGACAGCCATCAGTCAAGAATAAGCCTGATAGAGCTGGTTCTATCTTACAGTAGAGTAAGGGATTATGAGAGTCTTTAAATCTGTGAACTGTCCTCAGGGTGGAGGTTTCATTGCCATCCCTGAAAAAGGGCTGCTTCTTGACTGCTCTTCCAGGAGTCCTTATCTATACCCTTGTGCAAGGTATAGAAAGTCTCAGTGGGCATTAACTCTTTGTTAAGCAGAAATAAATGGCCTTGTTTTTAGTGCAGTCACTTCTGCACTAAGAAGGGTCTTCTGCATGCTGTGCACCAGCACAAAATACAGCCTTCAGTTTGCATCAACTGCCTACTTACAGGAGGCTCCAGGGATGCCCGGAGCACTGTGCAGCATCAGATCCTGTCACCTGGGACCTCCCAAACTGCTTGCCAATGGATGCATCTTGGTTTGAGGCCACGCTGGTGTCCCACACAGCTGCAACTGGGCCATGCTTGCAAACTTGGTGCCTGTACAGATATGAACCTACTTTGCAGGACAGGTCTCAAAACACAAGGTAGACGTAACCACTACGTCCTCGAGTCAGCTACTCTCCATTACAGTCAATGTGAACATTTGCAGCTAATTGTGAATATTTTTTTTTAGATCTTCAGTCATTGTGTTTTTATTATCCATGGATGCTGCTATTTTGTCCTCTGTGTTAGTCCTCAAATAATATTGCATATGAATAGCATAGGAAAAAATACACCAACCAGATAAATAATTTTAAAATTGCTTCATGAGCGAAAAGAAGCTAGAAAGAAAACACTTGGTAAAGCGTAACCCCTTGCACTTTCATAGTAGCGAGCACATCATTTAATGCTACAAGGTATTACCTCTTGTTAATTCACAGTTACGTCCATTAGATGCTTTGCAAATGAGAGAGTAAGGGAATAAACATAATGACGAGCAAATATAATGCACCTCTAGATTAATTTTCTTCATTTGTTTGGAGAATTGGAGTTCAGTTTTTAATTATTTGTCATATTTTCTAAGTACAAGCTGCATGTATCGCAACATATTTTCTGCAGATAACAGTGTTAACAAATTAATCCCTCATTTCGGTACTGCCTATGCAGAGGGATAACAAAGTGAAGAAACAGGCCTCTTTTGTGGGGTCAGTGAAGCCATAATCTTGAAGGATGAATGCATTCCAGGGGCCAAAATGATGGATTTAAGCAAGGAGGGCTTTATGTTAAGTACTAGCTATCACAGTCCGGTTGAGCAGAAACAAACAAATTAAAAAACAGGAAGAATACATGAAGATGTAGTAGGATCACGTCTGCCTAGGAACAATTCTGTCCTCTTGTTTTCCATCACAATCAAGGCAAAACTTATTCAACTTCATCTGGAAGATGGAAGAATTATTCACAGTTACTGATATTCTGTAAAATAGTGAAGATCACTGTATATAAATACTGCTACTTGGACTCTTCCTCTTCAGAACGAAAAATCTCAGAGCTGTACTTAGTTTCAGGAGCCTGGGAGATCAGGGCAGCTGCAGAGTACTCATTCCCAAGCCCTCTCGTATCAAGAAAAATACAGCAACTGCTTATCCAGTGGACATTTGCACAAACATTCCTCCTGTTGTGTTTGATTTGAGGCATCCTGAAATCAATATAGTTAGTATGATGTTTGAACGATACACTTTTTAACACACTCCATTTACTTTGGCTGGAAATGATCTATTGTAAAAGGGATTATTCATGTCTGGTGTTTTACTGTTAATAAAGTTATTTCTGATTTGAGAAAACTCTTTTCCTTGTTCCTCTTTTTCTCCTCCTTTTTTTTCTCTTTGAAAGAGTTTGGCCTTGACAAGCTCTAGGTCCCAGTCTGACTCCTACTGATTTTGGGGAAAAAGAGCATTAGAAAGCTTTAATTCATACAAGTAAGTGTTATGCAAGAGGAATCAGCTTTCTCTGAGTCACAGGACGATACAACCTTTCCAGAAGAATGGGATGGTAAACATAAATAAATAATAATTTAAAAAAAGATTGAAAATTACAGGGGGAAGAACTCCAGGAACTCCCTGGTGAGGAGGGGGAACTCCCTGCTCCTAAAACACATCCCAGGGGAATAACTCAACACTGATCCAATGTGAAATCCACCCAGAGGAATCAAGGAAGGAAACTCTCTCCCTGGAAAACCATGCCAACTAGAGGGGCTAAATTCCCAAGGGGAGTTCATGACCTCCATACATCTGCAGTGTAACAGGTAATACCTGAGCTGTAGAAGTGGTTGTGAAACGAGCCTATGTAACTTACTACTGACAGGATGTTCAGAATTTACCGGGTTCTTGTTTTCAGTTATTTGCATATCTAATGGCTTAAGGAAAGCCTATGAAAAACAGTTTCCTTGATAAACTGTCAAAATCAATTGCTGTGAAATCTAATGAGCTCCAGATGTTGTTTCTATAAACCATGGCAGACACCAGAGCAAGCTACTCACCTGAAGACAAATCTCATCCCAGAAAGCTGCCAGTCCCAACACGACTATTAGATTCAACCTTCATCCCTTGCATCTTGTTCTCCGCCCTTATGATATTCCCAACGACTCTCTGGGCTCACTGCTCAGTCAGGCAAGGTGTCTTGTAGCAAACGGCATGGAAAAGGCTGAAGTACTCGGTGCTTTTTGTGTCTCGGTCTCACTGCGCCCTCTCAGGCCCTCAAGCCCTTCAGCAGCGTCTGTGAGAGCGCAGCAGCCCGGGCAGGAGAGGAGGATGCGGTGAGAGGGGGACACAGTGACAGGTACTTCCATCCCCTGGACATACACAGGCCCCAGGAACACACTGGGTGCACACAGGGTCGCTGCAAGGCCTTGCTCTATCATCTCTGAAACATTCCTGCAATTAGAGGAGGTTCCTAACAGGAATATCAAATCCATTTTCAAGAAGGGCAAGGAGATTTGAGGCAACTATGGCCTGGTCAATCTCACTTCTTTAATATCCTTTCACTGAAACTGGTGACCTATGGACTGAGTAAACGGGCAATGAAATGAGCTAAAGATTGGCTGAAAGGACAGTGATCATCCCTTAATGACACCATGCACGGCCACCAGCGCTGCAGGTGACACCACTGAGACACAGGGGAGGACAGGGACGCCACGCGGAGGGACCTCACCAGGCTGGAGAAAGGGGCTGACAGGAAGCTCCTCAAGAGTAAATATATGTAATAGACAGAGGGGTGTGTGTGTGTGCACGTGCATAAGATAAATTACATGTTGGCTGTCCCTCCAGCTCAGGCTATTAACTTTAAATTGGTTTAGATGCAAAGAAAAAAAAAACCTTCCAGTTCTTCAACAAGAGTCTGAAGTCAGTGGGGTATCAGGCTTCACGTACGAGTACATCAGGGTATATCAGAGGCATCTGCCTGCACGCTCTCCTCTCCACATCTACTGCGGAGGCCAGGCAGGAAAGGAAGGGAGAATAAAATCCTCACCTCTTCCCTAGGAAGTGAATGCCCAAGACTGCAGGTAACATTAAGGTCCATTCTACGTAAAAAAAATGTTCTCACAGCTTATATGAAAGAAGCAGCTTTACCTAGCTTTCTCATCTAGCTAGTAAGAAATTGAGAAAACTAACAATTCCAGCACCTACATGCTGGAAATACACCCTACAACCAGTCCCAGTTGCTTCAATTCTCATAAATCCATAACTAAAGCAGGCATATTATACAAAATGCAAACAGTATTTGTGTTACCTTCCTGTTAATGAAAAGGCAGATATTACAACTCACTATATATACAAGATGCTTGAGACGAAAGGGTAGAAAATAGGAAAAAAAAACACTAAAGTATTGAGTGTAACTACAAAAGTTAGAACAACAAACCATAAATGAGGTCTCCAAATGCACAGTTACATGTAGAAACAGTATTTAGAAAGTTGAAAGTAAACTGTCTCTGAAAAAATGCAGTCACAGATGTCTTTTGAGGCTCTAAAAGGTTTTCAAGCAATATGCTGAAAGGTTTAGCATCTACTTAAATTTCTGAAAGCATTTCACTGCGGGTAGTCCTGTTCATTTGACAACAATAAACACTATCTTTTATAGTTCACTTTCAAGCACATTGTTCTATGCTTCACACCCTGTCCTTCAAAAGTGACTTTAATAATGGCAAATGCTTTTAAAAAAATCAAATCTGGAAGAGCTACAGAAGATCTAATAGTCAGTGAAACTCCTAAAGAAAGTAAATCATACACCTAAGATTACTTCCATTTTTTTTTTTTTTAACTAAATCAGAGCTGTTTGCTAACCATTTAAAACAGCAGAAATGACTTTTTTTTTCTTTTTTTTCCTCCCCACATACATTCAGACATGCTAAAAATATTAAGCTTGATTTCACTTAAAGCTGAAAAAAAATCCTATAACATAACAGACTGGAACACAAAAGTTTTAATGACACCTGGCACCTTACCAGCACCAGGTTTTTAGTATATTTTTAAAAAGTAACATATAACAAGTAACAAATGTAACAGAACAAGAAATGACATTTTTAAAAAAAATGATTTTACTTAAACACTGATCCAGAAGTTTGGATATAAAAAGGTTTTTTTTTTTTTTTTTTTTGGTAAGGAACCACTTGCACAGTGCTAAATACAATAAACCCCTACTGAACAATTTCTATATATACACAAAGCACACCTTATAAAAATTAATAAGACTAACAAATTCTCCTCAAAGTAGATTCTCTCAGTGGACAAAACTATTGCAATATCCAAGTACTACTTTATTAACCACTTCAATCATTCAAGTAGCCTCTATTTGGAAGTGTGTTTTAATACCAAAAAAGTTTTTTTAAGTTGGGATTCAACTTCTACATAATACATTTGGATTCTTAAACAAATCAACTGCAAATTCATATTAACTGGCTGAAAATCTGAGAAGTCCAGCACTTGATCAGATACCAGTTGTTTTAATAAAAGTATTAATTATACTTTTTAGACCAGGAATAAAATGTAACTCTACATTTTTCTTCTTGGATTTATTTACTGATTTCCATTCAAGAGTTTTAAAATTTAATTTACTCAATTACCAATGAAAATGTCACTCATTTTTAAGCAAATACACTATATTACAAAATTTCATGCATAAGAGGTTGTTCCTTTGCAGGAATTCGACAAATCATGGTCCAACTCCCATTTGCACATGTTTCACTTCTAATTTTTCTCAAATATATTTTTTTCCATTTCACCTTTTTGGAGTGTTTTTTAAACACCGATTCCTTTACATGCTGTGCCCATACTGCCCTCTGCAAATGCGAACGCAGAATGATGAAACATTTCAAACTCATACAACTTGCAGCTAATAAATACACAGCAGTGGGAACACCTGATTTGTACTTTTCAGTTCAATTTCTGAATAGGATTTTGTCTTTCAACTTCAGTGCAAGATTCTTAGTGAACTTAAGCTTCTCATCCCTGAGCAATTGCTACTGGGTCATGCCACTGGCTGAAATCTGGGACTGTTTCACAACTTTCACAAAATGTAACCGTCTTCCTTCAGTGATTGTCTTCAAAGGGTGCCTTGAGAGTAAACTAGGACATAGAAAAATGTTAAGTTAGTGGAAGACTTTGGTAGGAAAAGGTCAACATGAATATAAACACAGTCCTATATAAAAAAAACATTAAAATGCAGTTTTTAAAAGAATGGAAAATTAGATTCCTCCAAATCTGCTCAAATATTTGCAGATACCTAAGTAGCTTAAAACCTCAAAAGTGCAAACATGAAACAAGTAAAATACATAGCAGCAGTAACTTTAATCTTCCTTTTTAACAACGATACTCTTCATACTTCTAAAAAGAACAAAACCAAAAACCAACCTATCTTATTTCTCCTTCAGTACAAGACTTATCTGTAGGGCATTGACCTGTTCTGATTACACAGATGCTCCTTGAAATTGCTGCTGCCTTTGTTCCAAAGCCTGTTGACTTAGCAGTTGCTGCTGTTTCTGTAGAAACTGCACCACTTCTGGACTTCTTAGAAGGGACTTGAAGAGAGAAAAAGAGTATTTTACATTAAGGAACTCAGACATTTTAAGGACACATCACACTGACTACAGTCCATATCAATTCTATATTATTTCTAAATCAATATGCACACTGACTACAGTCCATATCAATTCTATATTATTTCTAAATCAACATGCATATTGGTAATATGAGAGTTCAATTAAATGCTCAAAAATTAAAAAATACGCTCACAAAACTATGGCAAAGTCAAAAGTCTAAAACCAAAAAATTGTTTCATGACATAAAGAGATAACAAGAAGCAGCATTTTGCACATTCTGAAAGCAGAATGAGAACGTAAAGAAAAAGTTACAAAATAAACCATACAATGTAGAAAATAGAAGCAAACACATACAGTCATACAGTCGACATGTCTGTGTATTTAGATAAATTCATTTATGAAGTGATATTATATTCAATTATATTTCATTTTCTAGCTAATTTCTCCATTCTCCATCACATTAAAGATCTATTCACTGGTTTGGTTGTTCCTTGCTCACATAGAATTGCTCACTTAAGAGTCTATAGAATTGCAACCATGAAACCCAGGTTAGCATCCAAGAGAACAAGCAGATTCCAGGGCAGGTCTAGAACTCTGAGGAGACAACTTTGCAAAGCTACAAGTGAAAACAAAAATTCTGTATATAACCTCTAGCAGTACTGAAGCAGTAAAATGAGCAAAGACCACTGAAAAGTTATTAACAAGCAGGTTTTCTGAACAGATGTGCAGCTCTTTTTCCACAGCTTACACCAGCTTTCTCAAACTCTTCTCTGTGAAGGGCAGTTCTGCACTAGGCAGCTCTTTATCTGCTGGTGTTTGATGCCATTTGAGAGCACCTTAGCCCTGCCACCCGCTCCTACCACCCGCTGCAGCCTCAGGAGCAAGAGGTTGAATAGTTCTCAATATGAATCCCTCAAAGCTGCTCCTATAGCTGCCACTTCTCTCCAGCAGCCTCCCTCTCCACAGCTTCACAAATCCGAGCTTCTCACGGCCCTTGCCATGTCTTTCTACACCTCTTCGCAGTGAAAGCCCCAGTGTCATCCCACATGGGCCTGGTACAAAAATGCTAATAAATACTCATTAGCCCAGGGACTGCCGCTCCTGTGCTTGTTTTAACCTTGTGGAAAGTACTGATTATTTTGCACTTCTGAGTGATAAATCTGCAGGCAGCTACCAACAACACACAGCAACTTTCCTGTGCAGGCACGGAGCAGCCTTGGATGCAAACAGGCTATGGGGATTCTTTCTAGGTTGCCATGTATCCCCCAGGCCCTGGGGTGAACTGATGTATGTAAAAGAAGTAATTCTAGAAAGAATAATGCTGAACAACAGAAACCAAGTCAGATGAGGCAGCAGATCAAGAGAAATCTAAATCTCACTTCCCCAGAATGCTGGAAGGATATCTCAATTTTTGAAAAGCCTTGACATAATCCCAAAAATTTCAACACTTATTTATTTTAAGGGCTTCCGATTTCTAAAAATATATTGTAGCATTAAAGACATGCGATGAGTACAGGAAGAGGGCAATTCAGTAAGCATGGCATGAAGAACAGATAATGTAAAAAAAAATAAAAATCTTATTAAACCTGAACTGGTTTAATAATCCTTCTGGGTTTATTAACAGGTTTAAAACCCACCTGGATGCCTCCCTGTGCCCCATGCTCTAGGTGTCCCTGCTGGAGCAGGGGGGTTCCACTAGATGATTTCTACAGGTCCCTTCCAACCTCAACTATTCTGTGATCGTGTAAACAGCTGAAGATAACCCTCAAAGTTTTGGAAATAATCATTAAATTGGTGTCTTTACTGCAAAAGTATTGAAAAAGTGTTTGGTGTTTACTTGAAGATATCTATGATTATTTTAAAGATTATTTCCAAATTTCTAAAGAGGACTATAACAATAGTCCTCTTTAGAAGAGGACTAGAAGGAAGAATCCTTTAAGAAAACAGAACTTACCAGCCTCTTTTGATTTAATACTTGTTCTAAAAGACTAGGTCTTGCTGGGCGATCTCCAACAGATCCTGTTCTCTGTTTTGTGGCAGAAACGGAACCTTCAACACAATCCTGGACATGAAAAAAAATAGAAAATACATAAGTGAGATTACACAGTCCAATACAATGACACATTTACTTTTTACCACAAAAAAAGCCGGAACAGTAGAGTATCTGTTTGCCTTATCAGTCTGCAGAGAGAAACAGATATATTTCCTTCATTTTGGTACTGCTATCTAAGAATTTGCCTCCTCCTTCCATGTTGTGTTCACTATTCCACCAGTCACAGCGAACACTACTCAGCAAGTACAGCTTCTAAACTCCAAAACTAATCAAGTCAAAACAGAACAGTTAATGGGGTTGGTTTACTGATTACTTTTCTTAAGAATGGAATCATTCAACACAGCCCAGTCTCCAGTGGGGAGAACAGTCTTACATTTGCAAACATGCAGAAATGACTTTTAATAGAAAAATATACAGGGGAAAGGAAGAAGAAAAAACTGCATTACTGGTACTCTATTTGCTCATTTAGAATTTTCAGAACATCACAAAGAACTTGTCAAAGCCATAAATGACTGACACTAAAAATGCATGCTTTTTTACTAAGCTTATTATGTTCCTTGTACAATTATCTGTCAGATCACCTCTCAATCCAGCTCTAGAATCTGTTGGACAGAAAACACTCTTGGTCTGACAATTTCAGTCATAATTTTGAATCCTACCTGTATTAAATCCCCAACTTCTGCTTTCTTTGACATCTAAAACCTTTCACTATCACCTTCCCACTACTTCCCATCACAAAAAATTCTTGATACTTCCCTTCTACCTGAAAGGGCTCAAGTAAAACCAGAAAACGTAACCCAGTATGTTTTGCTTCAATTACATTCATAAAAGTAAAACACAAAACTTCACAGAATCACAGAACTGTTAGGTTGGAAGGGACCTCTAGAGATCATCTACTGCAACCCCCCTGCTCCAGCAGGGACACCCAGAGCATGGGGCACAGGGCGGCAGCCAGGCGGGTTTGGAAGATCTCCAGAGAAGGAGACTCCACAGCCTCCCTGGGCAGCCTGT
>JAVCKT010021999.1:0-61800 GCA_032273925.1 Rhynchotus rufescens
CCAGCCCCTCGCCGGCTCTCTGGGCGGGTTTGGGAGGTACTGATGGCACCTACTTGTTTTCAAGGGGCCTCCTGCTCATCGGAGAAAATACCGTGAGTGGGCCAAGTTCTGCAGCTGCAGCCATCCCTGCAGCCGTGCGACAGCCAGGGCTTGCAGCCCAGCAGAGCCCCGCAACGGCACCGACAGCGCCGCAGCAAACGCAACAGCAGGGCAGCCTGAACGGCACTGACAGCACCGCAGCAAGCGCAATAGCAGGACAGGGGCTGCCACCGTGACCGGCTGCAAGTTAGAAGGAGTGGTAGGAAATGTGAGGCAGGAGAGCGGCAGTGCTCGCCCGGTGTCTCCGGGATGCGTGTCGTGTCCTGCCTTGGTTCTGCTTCTGCCCGACCCCACCAAGCCAGGCCAAGCAGTTACTTTTGGCAACTTTGAAAGCCTCTCTTCTGCAAGGCATTTGCAAACCCAGCTGTGTTTTTAGCAGTCTAACTGCCCCTCCTCTGAAATGGCAGCCTCCTTGGAGAGGCGGTTTGTGATTCTGGAGACGCTACAATGGGTATTCAGTCTTTATATGCCCATTTTATTTTGTATGTGCTTGGCGCTGTCTGGGCATTATAGGGAATCAGAGCAGTTCCTCTTATGTTGATATGAGCAATACCCAGCTCCTGACAACGTCCCAAGGTTTACAAGAGGCTGCCTCCACAGCTCAGGGATTTCCAAGTCTTCACCTCAAACTCTAGAATTCACAAAGTGTAACTGAGAATTCGCAGTACCAGCATGTTAATAAGCAGCTCAGGAACAACTTAACTCAGTAGCAGGCAGGCTATGGGAAACAGCAGAGTCCAAATCCACTCGCTGCAATTTTATTGAGAGAAAAATGCCTGGAAATGCTGGTATCGCCTCTGCTCTCTGAGACGTGCCGGGCTGCGACAGGGAATTGGGGGCTATCAGGTCGCCTTTCTATCTCATCAAGCACAACAGCAGAATCATCACTTTTCATTTCTGATTTTTTTTTTTTTTTTTGTATTTGCTGTTTTAGGAGTACTGGATCTTGCATGTCCAAAAATACCAGTATTTCTCAAGTCTTTTATAATATCATGACAATTCTAGCCCCCTTAATCTAATTTTGGAAAACTTTGTAGGGATTTCATATTTATAAACAGTTGGTGCTTAAATATTATTCCTCTCACCATAGCAACAGCTCCCAATCGTAGCATTTGTCATATACCATGCTACGGGAGTGGTGCATCCTTGTTTCAAACAAGAAAGCCCCGAAGCTGGTCTCCCTTGTGCTCATTTTCTCGTGTCTTGTGAAATACAAAGACTTAAAGCTCCCGCCTGTCCTGGACCTGTTTCTGAAGCACAGGAACATCCAAGGCACTGGCTGCTGCTGCTGGAAACTTAACTCTGGTACTGGGATAGATGTCACTGGCATTTCTTAGATTCAGCATTTGGCCCAGGGTAGGAGAATGGGAGGATTTGGTATTTTCCTGCATGAAACGGAAATCCTATCTTCCTTGGATATCAGCAGCACTTATGTGAAGCTTTTGGCAAATATTGAAAGATGGAGGAGTGCCTTTGTGGGAATGGCATTCATAGACAAATGCATCATGCTATGGGAAGATCTAGGTTTGTCTTAACTGCTTGTCCTCAGGCTCTTGTGCTCAGGTCTTGTCGCTACTCCTCCCACCACTCTCTCCCATGTTAGTCAGCAGACACAAGCTATAGTGGCATCCTTGTACCCTATAGCTTTGTAGCAGCTCTGCTATAGAATTCTGTGTAGCACCCTCTGTGCTTTCCATGGACTTGAGCAGCTCTAGATAGTCATGATATGAGCTTGATGTATGGTAGCACTCATTTTGGTCCTGGAGGGACCAGTGGGGAGGAGCTGGGCGCTGGCGTCCAGCTGGCCTTGAGCCGTGTTTGTGCTCTGCTTGCATTCTGGGCCAGGGCGCCGGGAGCGCAGGAATGGCAGGATGTCAAGGAGTTCTGCCAAGAGGGGCATAAACCGGGCCAGGGACCAGTGCCAGAAGGAAGTCAAGGGGCTTCATGGTAAGAACAGGAGAGTAGACAGGCACTGGTGTGGTTCCCAGTCTTTCAAAAGAACAGTGATTAGACTCCACGCAGAAACCGTGCAGCGTGCCCAGGGGACTCAGCTGGGGCTCTCGACAGGACTGGAAATGCCTCTGAGCATCAGGACTCCTTGCTGCTTCCTTCAGCCTTGGTGAATTTGAAGGCAGGTTATAAAGACTCCTTCTGGGAGCCTTTTTGAAGGAAGTTATGAAATTAAGGTAACTTAAAAGGAACGTGCTTGCTGTTCTTGAGAACGAAATGCAAGCAATTGAACGCAAAATTGTAACCAGCAGTAGTCACTTCTTTGCTACTTTTGCAGCCCCTTAGTTTCATCAGCAGCAACTTTCTTTAGAGACTGGGAAAGGAGTTCATGGCATCTTTCTCTTCTTCAAGAATCCACTTCAGATTACATGACCGAGAGCCAGCTGGCCGAGCAGGCTGCTGCTCACTACTGCAGCTACCTCTGGGGAAAACAAGCCAGTTGTCCAGAGTCTAGAGGCCTGATGAGAGAGGAACTGCAGTGAAGAATATTCAGATTTTCCAAGCAGGGATTCTAGGGGTTCATATATCTCTCCCACACTCCCCTAGGTTTACTGAGAAACCTTCAAGAAATCCATCTGCAAAAATCCAGGGTGCCCTACAATTTGGAGCAACCCCAGAACTTCTGGGCCCGCATCTACAGGTTTTAGTGGCATCCCTCCAAAGGAAGGACCAGCACAGATGCAGGACACCCTGAAGAGCTTAGACAACCAAGAGGGTGTATGGGGCACCTACGCATCAGCTATGCTTAGAGTCACCACCCTGAGCCCCGTGCAATCAAGGCAGTGTGACAGTGCAGGCTGTCTCCTAAGAAGGAAAGAACTGCGAGATAACAATGTGAGAAATGAGGAATAAATTGAGGGGTGAACAGACGCCTTGGATATTTTTACCAGGACATGATCAGATTTCTTGATGTTGCATGGTATTTTAAGTGTAAACCTAAAGAGATGGCTGTTGTTTTGAAAGCTGACGTGTTTTAGCTGAGTGTCTCTAGGAGTGAGTATTAAGATGGAAATGCGGATTGGACTCCATGGTGTTTGTGGTCCTGGTCTTCCAGAGAGTTAGGGACTGCTGTGGCTGTGCCTCACTCTCATCCAGAAAATGCTGTGTCTCTTTAAAAGGTGTCATTTTTCATATGTGCTATAAACAAACAGGAGTGTAGAGAGGTTGCTGGTCATAAAAGCTCACATTTTAAAAATCTAATCTGAACTCAAATACAATATGAAAGCATCCAATTTCCATGCTCTCTAGCAACAGATTTCTGTGAGGGTTTTGTATTTTCTCCTTTTGAGTTATGGCTCTCAAAATCTACCTTAACAATGTAATCTGCTTGGGAATATATGTAATAAAATACAAATGTGGATGTTAAGGTGATATGAAGGTTACTGTTCTAATCACTCCAAATGCAGTCAGGAATAAAGTTATGATTCTCACAGTAATCTGGCCACGCTACATTCCCCGTACGTCTCATGAAATGCCGTTAACATAAAGATCAATGTATTAAGGCACATAAATTCGAAGGGAGACTAATAGAAAATACTGTTTGTGTTCTTAAGCACTGCATTTTGACGGCTTGCGACCGGCTTTGGTGGGATGTATACTGTAGCGTTTCCAAAGCCGCCTGCACGCCACAGCTTTTGCTGCTCAGGAAAGCAGCCTCCCCGTGGGCTGCAGTGTGTGTGTGCCGAGCCGCCTGCATCCCCTCGGCCGGGAAGAGCCCTGCCCTGCCCCACGGAAAGACTCTGCGCTCCAAGGAAACGCGCCTCAAGGCTGAGCCTGAGCACTTGAGCGCTGCCTCAGCCGCTGAGCGCGCAAGGGGGACTGCAGGGGAAGCTGCAGAGATAGAGGGGTCTGTTGGGCTGTGGGGACTGCAGTGAAACCCAGAGAGCCCCAGAGCGGTGCCGAGGCAGGGGGGCTGCCTGTGCTCTGCCCCTGGGCCGCGCTGGTGCAGCTGCAAGGCGAGCGAGGCTCCAGGTGATGAGTTTCTCAAGTCTGCAGGAGCTCTGTCAAGCGCTGGGCTTGTAGGGTTGCAGATATCATTTTTTAAGCCCTGAAGGAATGCCAGCCAAGACTCCTTACAAAGTGATTTTTGGATGCCTTGGTCTTAAGGGACAAGAGTCTGTTGTATTTTCGGGATGCCTGACTTTCAGAAAATGTCCTCTCTCATTGGACTTCATGTGAAAGCTTTAACAAGGACTTTTGGCTTGAAGTTCTTCTACAGTTCACAAGTGGTAATAAGCAGCTCATGTTATAATCCCTTCTCTTGAAGGGTTTATAAACTCTACGAGTGCAGGAATTGTAATGTAGCTAATGATGTGCTTGTTTACTGCAGTCTTTCATTCTCCTTTTTTATTTTTTTCCCTTTCTTTCATTCCCCAAAAACTTAGGAAAATGACATGACCAAAAGCTTATATTGATGCGATGTTAGGCCTAGGGTTTGAAATACTGAAACAGATCAGATAAAAAGATTGCTATTTTGCCTTCCTTACTGCTGTTAGTTTCACGTGCAAGCAGGCAAGATTAGGCCCTTGCCTCGGAAAGGTTGATAGAGCTCAAGTGTGATGGATGTGTTTCTGCTGTGTGCTGGCCTGCAGAGGGGTGCAAAAGCCACTGGTGAAGAGATCCTTCCTGTAGCCTGGGAGCCAAGGACATACTTCCAGAAAAGCTGTATGCTCAGCTGAGGCTGAGCATCCTACAGGGATCATTTTACTCCCAGTGTAATTAATGATAAAACACGATAAGCCGGTGTAATACATAAGGTAAGGAAAATGAATGAAGACTGAGGTAATAATCTCAATATTACATTGCTGCCTTGATATACTTACACCACTGTGGCTACAGATTGGTTTTAAATTACTATGGGGGAAGGGAGATTCTTCTTCTTTATGTAAAAATAAATACATTCAGCTATTCGTTTGTAAATTGCTAGATTTTAAGGGCAGATGGGCATTGATCGTTTAGCCTTGCTGCTGCGAATTGCAGGATACTGAGTTTTACCCAATGATCCTACATCAGACCCGTCAGTGCGGCCGGGCTGGAGCACACATTCGTTCTCGAGCGAGATCCTATCTCATCTCTGGGTAAATTGTTCCAAGGCTTGATGTCCTCGCAGTGAAACGTGCCTCTTGTGTGAAGGCCCCGAGTTTTGGCTTCCAGCCACTGGATTTCATTATGCCTTTGCCTATTAGATTAAAGAGCTATCTACTATCAGAACTATTTATTCTTGTGCAGGTATTAATAGATCATGATCAAGGCACCTCTTAACCTTTTCTCTGGGAAGTTAAATAGACTAAACTTCCTTAGTCTCTCATGATGAAGTGGGGTGTCTGAACTTTAGATCATTCCTGTAATTCTCTCTGGTCTGTCAGACATCTGTGTGGAAAAACAGACTCCACAAGTGCAAGTAGCATCCCAGGATGGGCCACATGCCAGATGTGTCAACTCATCCTTGCTCATTAATACAGCCATAAGATCATACATTAGCTCACCAGCCCCGTGAGGAGCACTCACCCCACCATGATCCCTATATCCTTGTCATCAGCCCAGGCTGGTGACCATCTTTGCCCTGCCTTACTCCCAAGAAACCTCTCAGAAATTGCTGAGACCCTATACACTTCCAAAGGTCTGTCCTTCCTCCTCAGAAGAACCTAACACAGCCTCACAACATGTATGTAATACAGGGTGATTCTTCCCAGCTTAGTTCCTTGTGCTCTACCTGTGCTACATCCCAAGGTTTTTTTCACCTCCTTGCTTGCAATAATAGAGTAGTGACTCAGTGAATCCCACTTTAACCTTTTATAGGTTAGGTCAGCAGAAAAATCACCTGCTGATAGAGGGCCAAAGCCTCTAAAGTAAGGCATATTGGGCATCCACACATCATTGTGTTCTTCTCTTTGTTCCCTTCTATAAAACTATATGTCAGGTTTCACAATGTTAAACATGTCCCATAAATCACAGTGTAGCCAAGTCAATGTTTTTATATTTTCTTCTCATCACGACTCTGTGTGTGTCTGACCAGACTACCAGAACCAACTCTGAGTGCTACCTCCACATCATTTCAGGTAAGTTGCTCTGCATTCATGCATGTCTTTCAAATCTCTGTTAAGTGGCTTAAGAGTGGGCTTTATTTTTGTAATCGTGGTGTAGGAAATTGTATGGTAAAATGAGATCTTGTGGAAGGAGACTTTGGTTTCAGAAAGGAGATCATTTTTTAGAAAAAACTCTAAGTAGGTTGATTTTACACATTCATTCTCTCCTATGTACAAGCACCAAGATACATGTGTGCCACAGGGGATGTCCAAAACCTTTTACGTGTGACTCAAGGGACAAGGTATGCCAGGCACTGAATTTTCACTATGTCTCCTGGGTTCCTCTTTACAGGCAATGGTGCACTAATTTTCGGACAGATCTTTTCTATCTGCCAGAGTAGGCTCCTGCCATTATCCTCATTTTAAGCTAACAGAAAGTAACAGCACTGAGATATGCTGCAACCTCACTGATCCCCCTCACTGCTAGTGAGGAGAGGCTTCTGTAAACATGACATCTCTACTGGGAGCTTCTCAGGCTTGGGCTTGATGCTCTTCAGCTTGACAAACTGGAAACCTGTCCTTGCTTAGTGTGGGGCTTTGTTCTTCTATTTCTTCTGGTGCATACATGCACACAAGCTTACATGTTTACTGGATTCCTACCAGTCTCAGTATTTCTGTTAAAAGCCTCTGTGGTGGCTGTGAAGGGTAATGTCCTGCTCTCTGCTAGATCTGGAAGCCAGGAGGACCTGTATTTATGGGGAAATGGGAATGCCTCTTTGCTAACTGCAAAAGAATGTGTTCCCGTCCACAGTGGATGGGGATTTTTCAGTCCTGCTTGTGTATTACTACCCTGTTTTTTTTTTTGGAGCCAGATCAATCTTACTGTTTGGGAAAAGAAGAATGCAAGCTGTTATATTTTTATAGTGCTGGTTGTTCATACTCTTTTTCATAAGAAATTTTGCTTTTTAGAATTGCTCAGAACTTGGCACGGCCCTGGCCACTCCATCTGATGGAGATCCCCTCCGTGTCGTGAGCCATGATGCGGGATCTGCCCATAGGAGGATAACGAGGGGATGCTCTGCGTCATTCATGCCTGCTGTACTCACTTGATTGATGCCTGGCCAGTACCCTCAGGGTGCCACTTGCTCTGGCCACCATGCTCACAGATTGCCATTGCAATTTGGCTCTGTGTTAAGCAGCATTTTTCTGGAAGGCCTGGCCCTTCTGGGCAGTAGCTATTTAACATGCCTTTGCTCAGGCTTCCTTTCGTGTAGACAGGAGTTGGCGGTGTTTCCTTGAATCTGCTTTCCTTTGCTAAGTACCTGCTTCTGCGTAGAGGAGCTCAGAGGGTCTGAGGCTCTGCAGCAAGGGAGGTCTTGGAAGAGCAAGCCAGCCTCTAGGCAAGAGGAGGAGGCTGGCGGCTCCTGTATACAGCTGGGATAGTACTCTGGGACAGGGAAAAGTCCATCAGGAAAAATATAGCCTTGTTCTTAAACAACTGCACCTCTTCCCTTGACACAGGTGATTTCATATATCCACCTCAGAGTCAGCAAAGCGACACGAGGGAGCCAGGCACTTGCATGGGAAGGAGCTGCCTGGCTAGGCTACGGAGTGGCAGGAGGAAGGGAGATGTGCTGTGCCCTGAGCTCTGATTCACAGGCAGGGCCTGAGGAGAAAAGGGCTGCCAGCTGAGGGCCAAGGGCTGGCTGTGGATGTACCTCTCTGGAGAGCCATAGATGATCTCAACCTACAGCACACTTGGTGCCTGCTCCTCCTCCCCCATCCCCTGCCATGTGGGTGTTAGAGCTCCTGCAGATTCTCCAAGGAGGCCTCACTAATTCATGTAGATAGCAGGAGGTACCAGTAACATTTCTCTCAGAAGGCAGGAGGTGTCAGGGGAGTCTCTCTATCTCTCTCTCACTTCATCCTGAACTGGCCTGAACAAGCTCAGAAAGCCTCCACAGGAGCTCTAGCCTGGTGTCTGTTAGCAAGGATGGGAAGCTGCTGCTTGGCCATCCATCCAGCCTCCCTCCACACTCCTGCTGTCTCTGTGCAAAATGCCGAGAAATCGCATTATAGGGAAATCAAATTAGAAATCGACAAATGAGGGATTATGAAGTGGTGCCATTGATCTGCAGAGTCCGTGGTTGCTCTTCTCTCCTGCTCATCTGTGTCACTCCCGCTTCCTGGACTGAGCCCTTCGTCAGGAGCTCACGTTGCTCATGGGCAGATCTGCCACAGAGCTGCTCTCCCTCTCTGGGGACCCCTTCACCAAAGCCCATACCCTTCAACAGGGCCTAAGGACAGGGTTGGACCCTCTGTCTGGGGCCGAACTTCACCTCAGAGGACCTTTAACCATCTCACCAAGCACTGGGGACCTGTCAGGTGCTACACTGAGGCTCAGGTGTGTGAATCACAGGAGCAGTGTCCTTAAATAATGGCTTGGAGGCACGATCAGGTAGGAACTTGGCAGCACTGCATGACATCAAGCAAAAGTCATTTTGGCTCGCTTATTCAAATTTTGGTGTTGTGATTGCTGTTATAGCCCTTTTTAGGTCATCGCAATGGTTGTACCATGCTCAGGGCTCTGAGTGTGCCCAGGGCAGCACACAGGGGCTGGCCCAGCTAGTATCTGAAGTGCCAGCAAATTTTTCCAGGTTTGCTTGTCTCCCTCCAAAGGAGCAGCCTTGTGCTGGCTTGTGTTCCCTGGGAGATCCTGTCCTGCAGATTGCTGTCCTGGTCCCTGGAGATGCTAAGCACAGCCTGCAAAGGAAAGGGGCAGTTACAAGAGGCTACTGAAGGGTCACAAAGACCAGAGCTGGCTCCAGAAAGTTACAGCCAGACAGGGCCACTTGTGGGAAGCTGGTTTCAGGTCACTCTTTGGATCATGAAGGCTATGGCTGAGGTCTTTCCAAAAGTAATAATGCAGGTGGAGTCTTAGTAAGAAATGTTCCTACACCCTGTAGGTCACAGTGCTATCCAAGAAAAGATCTGAGGCCAGATAGTGTTAGAATTAGAACCTAAACATCTTGCAGGAAAGAGGTCTTTTTTCACCTTTACTCTTAACATAGTAATATATTGAACAGCATTGTAGATATGTCAGAGCCCTGAGGCCCTTCCCAAGGCTGCTCAGGATAGAAGGAAGGGGGGAAAAAAATCTGTTTCCTTGTGTGAGTTTTGTGAGAAGGAGAGGATGGCCCTGTATATGGACTATGCTGCTGGGAATCCAGGGCCTCATAAAACTTAACAGTGGTAGCAGTTTGTCACTGTCACCTTATGCTAAGTATGCCCAAGGACAAGCAGAGGGGAAAAAGTGGTGGTTTGATTGGCAAAAGGCTCCTAGCCCCAGGGCTGGGAGAGAATAGGTTGTTTGACACCCAACAGAGCACAAAACCAGGTCACTGAGGAAGTAATTTTTTTCCTTTTATGCACCTTTTGTGCAGTGTGTGCTGGTAGAGGCGGCAAGGTTGGGAACAGGCTTCCTCCTGCTCCAGGATGCAGCACAGCCTTGGGCTGCAAGGTGGGTGCCCCATGAAGGAGGGGGCCCCGGGCTGCACTGTAATGAAAGACAGCAGCTCCCTGCCTCTGTCTTCTCTACTCATTCCCTCTCAGCTTCATCCTTTGCATTGAATGCATCCCCTTGGGATGGGGACAGTAGAGAACACTTGGAGTATCTATCAGCCTCTTCTATGTGGTGCTGATGCTGGGAATAGCTCCTGGAATTACTCTGAGGCTGATTCTAGGTCTGCCCATACAAGTCCAGCTGAGCATGTGCTGGGCAGGTTGCATCAGGAGAAGAGGGCTGGCTCAAGGGTGGAGAAAGGAGAGGGAGGAAGAAGAGAAATGCAGGGGCTGCTCTCACTCGTCACCTCCAGAAACTGGTACTGAACCAGCTGTGATCCACAGTAGTCACTGTCCTCCACCTCCTGGCCCTGCCGCTGACCCTGCTGCAGGCTGCACCGTAAACCAGCCTTTTCATGAGGGGTCAGCGCTGCCAACACCTCGGCGTGGGGCAGGCCAGCTCCTCGCTGCCGGCCCGGAGCGTGGCGGGCACCGGACATAGCGCCTGCGTTGCCGCCTCGCCGCAGGACGCGCGCAGCGGGCCTGCATCAATGCTGCCCTCTGTCCAGACCTCCTCCGGGGCGAACAAGGAGCCCATTGAGGCAGCTGGAGCTGGCGCAAGGACACCCTTGCTATGGCTGCCCGGCTGCCGTGGCTCCGGTTGCCGGCGCAGGTAGCGTGCGCTGAGCTGCCCCCAGGTGGGGCCGGGGCTCTCCATGGCAGTCTGAGGCCTCTCCCACCCTGGGGACACCTCCCTCCCTGGTGGGCTGGATGAGGAGAGCAGCTCCCGCTTCTCCATGCCTGTGCACGTTGCTCGATATCTCTTGGCTTCCTCCACAAACCAGGCCGAGGAGAAAGCCTCTGGCCCCAGCCTGAGGTAGCTCAGGGGGTAACTCAGCCTTGGCGGAGTTACTGCCAAGGAGGCCAAGAGTCTCCCCCAGGGACATGGGGGCCTTATGGAAGTGGGGAGCGGATGCTTGACAGCCAGAAAGCAGGCAGTCCCTGAGTGCAGGGCTGAAGTGTGCTGGCTCGGGTGCCCTGGGGACGCTTCCTGTAGACTGCCTGTGCTGCTTAGTTCTGGCTGATCCTGCCAGTATCTGATGATTGAATTCCCACATTTGCTCCACAACACAGAAAGATTCAACAGGTGCCTTCCAAGGGCAGAATGACCAAGCTCCCTGTGACCTGCGCTCACGCTCTCTGCCCTGAGATGGCCACGTGAAAGTTTAACAGGCTATAAAATCAGATGCTCCTATAGATTCATATATTTACACTGCTCTCACATGCCTGTCTTTCTGTCAGGAGAGACAGAAAGGCTAAATCCTTCCCGGCAGGGCTCAGTTATGTGTGCTGCAGTGGGGCTGGGCACAAGGCAGTGTCCAGGAAGGAGGAGGCTGCAGCTCCTGAGGTAAAAAGGAGCACAGGGGTCCTTGCTGGATCCTGGAGTAGCCTGCTACGGGTTTCAGTGGAGACAAGGGTTTTGGACTGCTTCATGAAGATGTGTGGGCATTTTAATGTCAACACAGGATATTTTAAGACAAGAGGCCTTTTGTAGTTGCATGAGTTTTCCATTTTAATTTTCTCAAGCTATGTTCTTCCTCGGTTCAAGTTGTAGTCAGGTGCCTTGTTTGCCCCTTCTGATTTGTTTTTCATGGAGTACTTGTTTTTTTTCTGCTAGTTCTATTGTTTCTAGTTTAGTTTTGTGGTAACGATTTTGGTCTTTGTGTGACTTCCACAAATGCTGGTTTTCAGTCTCAGCCAAAGATTCTGCTTTTTGCTATCCTGTCAATTCCCTTTGAAACAAGGAGTTGCTACAAATTCTCAGCAAGGCATCAACCTAACTTCTTGGAGTTATAATCATTGACCACCACACTCTCCACAGTTGGGTTTTCTTATCTTATCTCTAGCAGTTGTCCTTTTGGAGAATAAAGGAGAACTAGGCAAGGTGCCTGGCTCTCACTGGGAATGGACTCTAGTTGCATTTGAGAGATGAAGAAGCAGATTTGTTCTGTTACAAAGGACAGGCTCCCAGGAGAAGTAACAAAACTAGGATCTGCCAGGATCCACTGAAGATGCTGGTGCTGCTGGAGGGCAGATGGATTATTTGGTACCCACTGAAAACATGTGCCCTTTTGCCTAAGTTCCCTATGCACTCCCTCTCCCTTAAAGTGCACCATTCTCCCTGCACACAGAAGCCTTCTAAAGTCTTCAGGGTTTACACATGAGAAGTCTATTTGCCTTGCCACCTTAGCTGGAGCAGTCTGAGCTGCCTGAGCAGTGAGGTTGCATCCAACATGAACATATGCCATCTGTTCCTACTCTGGTCTGCCCTTCCTAGCCTCAAAATCTGCCTTCCTCCACTCTTCCCTCTTCCCTAGTGTGGCCACCTGCTTCAGCGGTGCTATGAGAAGAGTGAACAAGCCAGGCCCATTAAAAACTTAATGCAAAACTAATTTGTCAGTCATAAACAAGTCACAATGGCTTTAGTGCATTTTCTCCCATCTCCGCATAATGAGTTCTGACTCATCAGCATGGCAATCAGAACAAGGCACTGACAGCATGGAGAGTAGCTCCCACAGGGAGGTGGTAGTGGTGGGGATGGCTCTGTAAGGAGGGAATCCCTTCACACAGTCCCTTGACTGAGCAGCTTAAGACATGGGGGAAGAAGCCTGGCAAAGGCAACTGTTTCTGACCTTGATTTGGGCCATGAGCAGAAACCTTCAAAGATAGTGAAGTTGAGTTGCTGCCACTGAACTGAGCCCAGGCAGAAGTTAGCCCATATGAACTTGGAAATGGACAAGTCCTTTCTGTGATACTGGCCATGCTTCCCATCTTCCTTGGGATCTGGGGTGGAAGGATCCTCAGAGCCTCCTCTGAAGGAAGCCTGTTCCCTGCACTAATGAGCACCTAGGGATGATCTGAGCTACGCCTTTGCCATGGGCATCTGAGGAGCCTAGAATTGCAGGATTGAACTGAGAGAGTTGGCTTGGCTGACATAACTGATAAGCCAGCTACACATCTGGAGAGTAATATCTAGCCATGCCAACGTACTGCAGCATAGCATGCAGCCTCGGGTACTGCAATGCCAAGGAGTCAGCTACAGGCTGGAGTCAATTCCTAGAAAAACAGAAGTGTCTGGAAAAGCTGGTGCATGAAAAAGACTAAAAGAGCTTGATGTCTGTCTTGGCTAGATGGAGACACAATAGCAGGATTCACACACCCCAGGAGGGAGAGGAAAGGCGAATCATCACAAGTGATCCCAAGAGATGAAGCCAAAGAGAAAGGCATGAAAGTGGGAGGGAAGCTGCCTGATAACCCAAGGTGTGAGGCTGCAGAACAGATCCCTAGGAAGGAAGTGGAATGCTTTAATGTCAGGCTGAACAAAGCTCCTGCAGGAATAGTCCCATTTGTGTTCCACGCCTGAGGGGGGCCTTGCAGAGCATTTCCACCTGAAACCTGTTTGGATATTCAGCAAATAGAGGATAGCAAGCTATTGACAGATTTGAAGCGGGAAGAGATCTGAGCTTCAGGTTCACAAGTACATCCTTGAAAAACATGCGTTGCCTTTCTCCCATCCTTGTGTCAAGGTCAGTAACTTTATTGGTTTGTCAAGGTAGAAGAAGTTAATATATCAGCTAAGCCGAAAATCAGGTTTTAACAATGTGGTGGTTATCCACCTCTTTGTCTGTTCTGCCATCCATCTTGCCTATCAGCTCCTATATTTACACAGGCCAATCATTGTAATTCCCTGACATATAAATCTCAAGGGAAGCACGGCTTCCACTGAACTGGATGTTTCACCTTTACGGGTTGGACTGCTTATGTTGGAACATTTTCCTTCCCCTACACATCTACAGGCACACATGCTTTTTCTCTATCTGCTGTGGTAACTTGACTTCTACAAGTAGCTAGCTCCAAATTATCCATTCTGAGCTTGCCTCCGTGTATGTGTGTGTGAGGGGAGGAATAATGTACTGAAACTGGACTGTGCATCCTCTAGGGAGGATAATGTTTTGATTTCTCTGAATAGCAACTTGCCTGACCAGTGCCAGGAAGGAACCAAGGCATAGCCATCACTGTGAGCTGGGGCTACCCCTGCATATGGTGGGAAGCCCAGGAGGGGGTCTTGGTGCTAACCTTGCCTACTGTCTCCATGCACAGGAGCTGGATTTTTCATCATGTTTTGCCATTAAGAACTGCAACTTTGTAAGGGCCATAAAGTTGGTACAGTGAAGCACTCTGGTCCTGGTGGGTAGGTTTGGCAGTGCAGGTGTAGGGAGACAGCTCTTCACGTGGCCACTGCCCAGTGATGGGGCTGCCAGTCGTATCCATACGACCATATCCAGCCCCGTGTGAGGGCAGAGGAGTCCCAGGCGCTGTCTGTTGTGAAGCTCTTGGGTGCTTCCCTTGTCACGTTGCGTTAGGGCAGAGCTGTGAGTGCTGCAAAGCCCTGGAGAGCTGAGCACTGCTGTGGGCTTGGCAGCTGAGGGTGCACACTTCAGCCTCTGAGTACCTGCTGCTGATTGGCATAGCAGGGGAGACAGTCGAAATATGTAGGTGCAATTTAATATCAGCTTGCATTTAGGAATAGAGTAATTCAATAAAAACTAAATATCAGTGCATTATACTAAATGCATATTAATACAAAGTGGTTCATATTTCTGCATAACTATGTAGTGAGTATGTAGAGAATTATTTAAATTTGTAGTACCTCTTGCTACTGACTCATGTTAAACCATATATTTATCAGAACAGGTTTTTGATATAAGCAATATACCATGAAAAAATGTGATTTCTTTTGTCCTTACAAGATCTTTTTTTCCCTAGTTAACATGTCTGTGATAATGGGTCAACATGGGTCAAATCCTTAATATGTGCTCTGCCTCCACTGAACATTTAAAGAGAAGAACATTTTATTTTTGGCAGGATGTCAGAAATATCTAGGACCCACTTGATACCTGCCATCAAAACAGCAAGGATGAATGTTGCAGCAATAGGTGAGGCTATGAAATAGAAATGCCACCTCTTCCCTGATGGACACATCCCTACCACGCTGCTATTAGACAAGTTGTTACTGTGGAAATCTCAGAGATGTGACTATTGGTTTTTCACCTCCGGCTTTCCCTGCTGTGTTCCTGGTGCTGAATCAATCTCCGTGAATGCAATTATTTCCTGGCCATGCTAATGTGGCAGAACAACGCACGCTTGCCCTGTTCCTCCCCAGGCGCTCATGGGGAGCACCCTTTGCGGAGAGCTGCCAGGGCTGGAGCTGCTCCGGGACGGAGTCTCCCGCAGGGTGTCTCTCCCGATGCTCCCAGCACCGCGCTGCTGTCGTTGGCTGTGCCACGTGACTGAAACAGAGTCAGTGCTGCCAAACGGGAGCCAAGTGAGTGCTCCCTCCGGGCAGGACCCGCCTCATCTCTGACCTGCCTCGGGTCTGGAGCAGGCGTGTAGTCATTAACTTGGCCAGACATTTGCCATAAAACCCATTCTGTATTGTTTTTCTTTTTTTTTTCTTTTTTTTTTTTTTTTTTGACACAGACTTTCCTCATGCCACCCAGCAAACTGGTCTCAAGCAGCAAAATTTCCATTGCTCCTAAAATGCTGAAAAATGCTGCTGTTCTTGACCTGGCTGTCGGGAGAGTCACAGCGGGGTCCAAACAAACTCACCCGGTGCCGGCGGGGATTGCTGCTGGCTCCGTGCAGGGTTCGGTGCCTGGTGTGCTCTGGCTGACGCGTTGCCAGCAGCGGGGGGCATGCCCAGGGCAGGGAGCATGGGCATAATCTGTTACTGAGCCGCTGCGGGCGATAGAGCTGTGACAGCTCAAACCCTATGGGAGCCCCTCGAAGGGGCACTGAGGAGCCCGAAAGCTTTTACAGTCTCTTCAAACGAAGTGTCAGCTTTCATCCCAATTTCCACTTGTTGGAGTTGGATGGGGATTTAAGGCTCGGCCCCTGGGATGAGGGAGCGTGGACTTGCATGGAGCCCTGCTGTCCCAAGGAGCATGCCTGGGAGGGCAGGCTGGGCTTAGCCCATGGGATGAAGAGCCATAAGGAGCCACAACGGGAAAGGCACCACCAAGGTCCCTGCTGTCTGCAGGAGCCCAGGAAGTGAAAGGCACTAATTTGCTCAGTGTGCAAGGAGCTACCTCAGGGTGACACATGCAGGAGCTGGCTGCCCTGGTGACACTGATGCCACGTCCCACTTCACCTTGGCACTTGCTTTGTGCCTGAGAAGTTTTGGTCCTTTACACTTCTTGCCTTGTGCCCTTTAATCCCTCTCTTGCCCCCTCCTCAGTACTGGTTCCTGAGAATTCCTGGGCTTTCTGCTATGCTCAGACCAAGGTGGGGCAGCTCTGTCGGTTCTGGCTCCTGCCTGTGCCTAGCACTTTCCTGCTGAAGGCAGCCTGGCAGTTTATAACCCTTGCTGCAGCCCGGGGTGTGGGCAGGCAAGGACATGGCAAAGAGGGAGTAGTTGCTGCCTGGGGTGAAGCGCAATGCGGTGTTCAGACCTTCCTGCATGTGGCAGCTTCCATCCCCAAGGACCCCAGCGCACCGCACAGGTAGCGCCTGGCCTGGTGCAGGGTGAATCCGTGGACCTTGTCGGTCTTTAGAGTTTGAATCAGCAAAGATGCAGCCCTGCAGCAGAGTGACGCACCACGAAGAAGCAACCGCTGCCAGAGTTCAGTTTTCTCCCGGTGTGTTCCTCGACCGCTGTCCGGGGAAGTGAAGGATAATGTGCTCGGGCAGTCGCTGACGGATGGCAGCGTGAGCCCCGAGCTGTGCGAATGGGCAGCACTGCTGCAGTGGCAGGAGCGGGAACGGCTGCAGGGCGGGCGCAGCCTGCGATCCCCAGCTGTGCAGTGCTGCTGACTGGAGGTTTTGTGGATGGAGCCCCCTTGCTCGGCACTGCAGCAAAGCCCAGGGAGCCTGAGGGTGTGGGGGAAAGGGACGGATGCAGTGCGGTGAGGAGATGGATGGAGCAGCAGCACTGTCTGAGTTAAAGCACTGTGCCACTTACACTCACCCCTGCCTGGTGAGGGGAGACGAACAAACGCTGCCGTCCTGCGCCGCGCTGCTGCCACCAGCCAAATAGGCTCCTCTGGTCTTCACTCCGGGCGAGTCTCACATTAACAGTTTAGCTGAGGTGCTGGGGCTGAAGGTGGCAGCTGCTGCCACCTGCCTTCCGGGAGAGCTGAGCTGACAAATCCTGCTCTTGGATCTCCTGGCCCCCTTTGAAGCTTAATGCTGGGGTCCACAGCATCCCCATGGGTGGCTGAAAAAGGAAGGCACAGGCAAGAGAGTGTGAGAGTTGCCTCTCTGAGCAGAGCGTGAGGAGGCTGCACCTCCAAAACTAGAGTGCAGGGAATGGCACCTAGCTGCAGCAATGGTTAGAAACAGCAGAAATATCTGCAAGGCAGAGGCACGAGATGCTGCTGCACTTTTGCTCCCCCACGCCTTGCAATTGAATGTGTTGGATGTGCGTGTGCAGGAGACAAGGCAGGCAGGGGTCAGTCCCACAGTAAAACACTGCTCGGTGGTGCTCCAGGGCTGCCTGCAGAGCTGGCACACACCTCCCACCAGCCATGGAGGGAAAGAGGCCTGGCCTTGGGGAGCACGAAGAGCAGCAGCTTGGAAAGAGCGAGGAGAAAAGGGCACGAAGAAAGAGGTCAGGGAGTGAAACACCTTCTCTGGTGAGCAACAGTTAAAAGTAAGGTTTGTAGGACCGGGGAGAGGTGCCGTTGGCTCCCATGCAGCACCCAAAGCTTACAGCTTTACTGAGGTTTTACTTCTATTTTGACTAGGGGAAGAAAAAAAATGCAAAGTGGCAGCCTCTCTCCAGACTGTGCAGGTGGCCTCTGAGAGCGTCTCCTGCTTGCAAGCTCCCACTTCCCCACAGAGATGTAGAACAGACAAGGCTTTCCTGCTTTTAGGGGTAGGGTAGGAGAGATGGGGTGTCCATTGCACCTGCTGTTTCTATGACTTCTAATCATCTCCATGCATGGGGGGAGTGGGAGAATTTTGTTTTTGCAGCAATCCGTGTTTTCCAGCAGCAGAGACAAAAGCAGGCTCTATGTAAAAAGTGGCAGGGAATAAAAACAAGCAGCGTGTCCTCCTAGCCAAGGGCTGTGTCGCAACACTGCTTCCTCCACAGCCACCACTGGCCTCTGAAAGGCCAGGGGAAAGCCCAAAGGTGCCCAAACCTGCACAGGAGCCAACTGCTGTCCCTGCTGCCTCGTTTGATGAGCAGAGAGGAAAGCCACATGTTGGGATTGTCCTTTCCCAAAGCCTCTCCTCTATTGGAGTCCTGGCAGAGCTTTCTGTCCAGTGAAATACAGAAAGTCCCAGCTGCTGGGAAGGCCTGTGGCCCTGGTGCTATCTTGAGTTAAACATGCACAAAAGTAGGAGAAAAAGTGGGTCACCAAGGTCTGCACTCAGTTCACTAACAGGTTAATTTGATTCTGCCTTTAATCTGAGCAGAAGGAAATTTCTGGGCCCCAACTCCCACTCTTCCCTTTGATCCACGGTGATTGCTGAAGGCACTTACAACTGCAAGGGCTCCATACGGAGTCCCAAAAAGCTGCTGTTCATTTGCCTGGCACTATCCCAGAGTGAGGAGGGAGGCAGGGTAGGGATGAGGCCGGGATGGCTCCCTGCTCCGGCGTGACGGTCGCAGGAGGGGAATGCTTCCTCGGGGCAGGAACACTAAAGCTGCTCTCACGTGCACGGCGAGCAGGTGGCCGGGGAGATGGGAGCTGCCGGTTAACTCTGTGGGAGAAGGAGAGCAGGACACGGCAGAGGGAGTCTCCGGAGAGAACCCTGCTCCACGGCGGCTGCTGGGTTTCCTGCTGGAGACACACACGGATGCGAGGGAGACGGAGCTCTGCCGGGGAGTGGCCTGGGGCTGGGATGCAGAGTGAGGCTGGGCTGGGGCTGGATCCCACCCCACGCAGGGCACAGAGGTGTCTGTCAGACTATCCCACATGGATAGCAGTGTGAGCAGCCTGAGCACCGATGGGCCCTGCAGCAGCCGGGGGCTGCCGGGCCTGTGCGCCTGTGTTGGGTGGGGGGATGCAGCCATCCGAGCACTGTTGGTTTATTTTGCAGGCGACAATGATAATTTTCTGCCTGCTGCACACTCTTTAATTAACAGCTTGGAGGATGTGGGGCGAGTGGCGTAATGAGCACTCCGTTTGCATATCAAAAGGCAGGATCGTTAACATCCCTGCACTCGCAAGAGCTCTGGAGGCAGGCGGAGATGCGCAAGCGCCCGTGGCATCCTGCTCGGGAGCAGAAGCAGGGACACATGTGGGCATGGGCATGTAACAGGATGCTGGTGCCTGATGGAGGTGTGTGGAAAAGGGCTGCTTGAGTCCTCCCAGCAAGCCTGTCCCTTGGGAGAGGTTGCTCCCCGCTCCGCGCTGGCCGCTCGCCGCGGCCCCGGTGGCAGCGAGCGGAAGGGTTTTGTCGAGGCAGCTGGTAACAAGCCTGTCTCTAGGCAAAGGGAGAGCTCTCTGAAGATTTCTAGTTAAGTCACCCGAATCCAGCAATATCCTGGACTGCTCTGAAGCAGCTCCTTTTCTTAATTCTGCCGCTGGGCTGGCAGCGCTGTCCCCGGGCGAACCCGCGCTGGGCAGCGCCTGTGGCCCTGCAAGGCTCTGCTGAAGCGCCCGATTGTTCAGATAAAGCTTATCCTGTTACTGAGACTGTTTGTCATCGTGGAGCATTTGCACAGAGAAATCCCTGTAGAGCTCAATTTGGCTGGGCTCAATGCAGCAGGATTAAATGTTCCTTTGCTTCTGTCCCCTGCATGGAGAAACCAGCTACCCGGATGATGATTTACTCCAACCCAGGGGCTCTTCTTTCTTTCTTTAGCTGTCTCCTAATTAGTCATAAAAACAACCCAGGGAAGATGAGGAGATACGGAAAACATAGGGAGAGAGCACGCCAGGGCAGGGCATCCCTGGTGAATGTGCTCCCTGTCCGCAGGCCCAGGAGAGAGCACCGGCCAGCAGGCACTACAGGACAGCCTGCATTCCTGAGGCTTTTTGGCAGCAAGGCATCTTATGTGGGATGAGCTGCTCCTTCCTCACCTGCAGCTAGGCCAGGCCCAGGTGGGCGCTTCCCTACTCCGCAGGGAAGGCTCCCTGTGGGCTTTGCAAGCAGTAGAGCGAGGAATGTGATGCCGAGGATTTCTTCTGCTCTGCTCTGACTTTCTCGCGGCTCCCCTTGCTTCCGAGCAGGCTGCTTTTGTTTGGGTAACTTCACACAGATGGCCTCAAGGAGACAAGAATTTGCAGCCTCTAGAGAAAAGTGCTGAAATAGTTTCTAGAGCCCGATTTCTCTCTCCCCTTCATCCTCTCTGTTAGATGGGGCACACCAGACTGTGAGAGATAAAGGGCAGATAATATGCAGGAAGCTCAGAGACCAAGAAAGAAAAATGAATTGGCAGAGTGCAGCAAATACCAGATTTTCTCCTCACTGGCCAGCTGCATTTGGAAATGCTTCTGGAAGGACATAACTGGATTTGAAGTGGAATTTGCAAGTTCCCTCTAAGAAAATACTGCCTGGCTCCCCTAATGTAGGTTTCTGTGCATGACTTGTCCCATCTGTGTCACTCCATGGCCAGAGGAAGGAATGAGAGGGCAGATTTTGTGGGAGACATAAGCACTGGTTTAGAAACACAGCCCATTACCAAAAATATTGCTGCCCTCCAAGATCCTTATCCAAGCAAGCTGACAGAACAAACCAAATCTGCGTTCTGCTTTGTAAATCTTGTAAAGAGGCCAATCACACAAATGTACACTTAAGTAAGCATGTTGCAGAGCAAATTTACTACCAAATTTCTCTAAGCCAGTTAGAGGTGGAACAACACAATGATCAAATTAAGGGCATAATTAAGATTAAATTGATGGGTTTGAATGATCAAGTGCCAAATGAATACAGCAGGTAATCAAATCAAATCCTAAGGTTGATATTAGAAGGAATGGCATGATGTTAATCTTCTCTATGTGGTGAGAATTTAAGGAATAGCTGTATTGCTTTCAGCCAAGGAGCTCAGGCTGGCCTCTAGCCAGCATTGTGCAGTGAGCTCGCCAGGGCAGGAAGGAAGGAAAGCGCTGAGGGACACAGGTGTCCATAGGATCAGGCACCCTGCTGCCAAGGGTTGCTCCTGGAACCAGTAAGGTCTCTCCAACAATGTTTTAAGACTAGCTTTAGGACTGGTCTTGATAAGGTTTCTTCCCTGCTACCCCTAGTCTTATCCATTATGAATGATGAAGGGAAGCGGATGAGAGCAAAGCATGTTGTAACGGGGCATTTGTCCACACTTAGGGGGATCCCTTGCAGGACAGTGGTTCTTTGGAAGAGGGTTGGGAAATGACTTTGATTCAAGGAAACAAATCCTTCTGCCTTTGCAATTGAAGCAGTCCAGGGTGGAGTGGCACAGAGGTGGCATGAGACCATTTGCCCCTTGGGTTTGGTCAGCTGGGCAAAGTACACACCAAGCAGCTTGAAAGTGGGGTTACGGGAGTCGACAACTGAGCAGTTGTGTGGGAGCACAACACACATCCTCAGATTGACAAGTCTTTATGAGATGTTGTGCAGTGACATCCAACACCTTTTTTCAAGTGTCCTCATACTGTCTAGTGAGCTAGATACACCTCCTTGAGAGGTGTCTTCTGAATTTGTCTAGGATCAGAGATTACCAGCAAAAATTCCACGTAAACATAACATTCTTCTCAGCCCAAAAGGTTTCTCTCCCTTCTCTAGAGGGTTTATTTTCCTTGTAGCAATGCTGTTTCATCCCTAACTCTTTTTCTTGGAAAGGAAGAGATGCCACTTACCTACCAGCACAGGAAGGATATGTAGCTCGCAAAGGGTCCACAGTAGCTAGCAGTTCTCAGCGTGCATTGCTTTGGTGAGCAGATGTGTGGAAAAGGAAGGCCAGAAGCTTCCTTTCCCTGCAGAGCAAGGTCTTGGTACATCTATTGTTTTGGATATCACTTTCCTGAGGAGCGCTTGGCAACTTTTTTGTGCAGCAGGAGGAAGCATTAACCATTAGCATCACCACTGGCACATCTTGCCGAAGGCCACAAGAAGGCTCTAAATTGCATCATTGGGGCTTTTCTGTCCTGAAAGTTCTCTGAATTCAAAACGTGAGCCATACTTAGGTGTCCTTATGTGCCCTAAGGGGGTTCTGCAGTGCTTCTTGATGTTTTCCCTCGTCATTGTCTGTTGTTTAACTCCACTACTCTGGTGTCCCATCCTCTTTCCCGTGCTCCTTTCCCATGGTGGTTGGAGGTGACCAGCTATGTCTCAGCAATGCACATGCACACACATACAAGCACGCTGTTAGGTAGGAGAAATAACATCTTTCCCAGATGGGGGCCAAGCAGAAGAGCTATGGAGCAGGTCTGCGGATAACAACCCGGGTGCTGCACACCAGGCTGGTCAAGGCAGTCTGCACAGCACCACAGTTTAGGCAGAAATTGTGATGATCCTTGTTTTTTTGCCAGGACAGTTTAATTGAGTTTCCTCAGGGAGAAGCATTTCCATCTAATTCCGCTCTTAATTAACCCCGTGCGCCCCAAAGAAGCTCTGCAACCAGTTGTAAATTAAATATGAAAAGCATTATTTATCTAGGTATAGCAGCCTAATGGCTGCAGCCCTGACGTTTATAGTTGCTAATGATGATAGATACAGGAGAGAAGTTGGGAAGGGAGTGAGGGATAAAGTGCCTTCTCTTTTAAAAGCACAGAGAGACAGTTATGCAGCAGACAAGTTGCTGGGGCACGAATGGGCTCTTTCTTTTAATTAAAAACAAATATGAAATGTCCTGAGTGACAGCTGGGCCTGCTTCTAAGTTGCCTTCATCGCAATTCCGTGCCATGGCACCCCTGGCCATGACTCATGGCCCTCCTAATGAATATTTTGGGGCACACCTGCAGCACACACCTTTACACCGCGCACTCAGAGCTATGACTCTCCCTCCAGCTGGCTCTCACTTTGTGCACTGTCCTTGTTCCTTGATTAAATGTATACATTAAAAGGAAGAAGGATAATGGCAGGTATTGGTTCTTGGGGCAAGCTTTGCAAATAAGCAAGAATATATTCACTGAGTCCTGTATTATGCTTAACAAGATGAGCCATGGGACTGAAGCTGCTGGGTTTTGGGAAAGAGGAAAGTAGAATCTGCTTGCTATAATGGGAAATAACTTTGTATCTGATAGGAGCCAAAGAGAAGTGACAGGAGCCTTTCAATCTTTTTTTCCCAAGGAGATGATGAAGGAGGAAGGTGCTGAGTGCTAATGCGCTTGCCTTTCGCCCTGCAAGCCTATCTTCAAACCTGAATTTCATCACCAACAAAATGACTTCAGGGTTCTCTCATTTAACGGCACTCTCCATTTGTCGGCATCAAAAAATCCACTGTGCAGTGGGCCACAATTGGAGACACTTCTGAAGAGAGGCAGAGGAAGGGAAAAAGCAGCAGGGCTGTAGGTCATGACCGAAATAAGTCGAGGGCTGACTCGGGAGAGCCTGTGAGTGGAATAGCCAAAGGGGATGTGGACTGGGACCTGCTCAGGTCTGCGTGTGAGCAAGCTGTGACTGGAATAGTCATGGGCACCTCTAGCTCTTTTGAGTGTTGTGCTTCCTATTTTGTCTCTTTACTTTTCTCAAAACTAGAAGCCTTTTTAGCATGCACGAGGCCTGAAGCCAACTGCCTTCCTTTTCACATGGCAAAGTTTCCTCCTGATACAGATGGGAGGATATTCTCTGGGAAAAGTTCCCCTGGGGTTCAACCTGTCTGGCACAGTGACAAGTGCACTGATAGGTTCACGGCTCTCTGTCAGGCTGGGAAAGAGTGAGGGAGAGTGGAGACAGGGCAAAACTGGCCAGATTTGGGGTAGCTCTCCAGCTATGAAGTGCTCTGATACTTATGCAGAGAGGCCTTAGCATTGTCAAAAGTTTGCAGTCTTGCAGAGCCAGGACAGTTTTCCTTTGATTTCAGCAAAATCTGTACTAGAAATGGAGTTTTTTGTTTCAGCCTTTTTCATTCAGCTGGGCAGAGTCCTGGCCTGATGCCATCTGGGAGTTTTTCCTTATGTCTGCCTCTTGCTCTGCAATCCCTGCTCTGGATGGGCAAGATCTCCAAGGTTCATTTGTCCCCATAAAATATGCATAATCCCATTTAGCAGAGCAAAATTAACTCTAGGTAGCAACTTCCAGAAAGGTAGGAGCAGTCTCACTGTCCCTGGCTAACAGGGGATTGATGCAGTCTCCCAGCTTCAACAGTGACCACTGATAAGGACAGAAAAAGGAATGGGGGACTGCAGAGCAGCAGGCACAGGGATGTCCAGCCTCTTGTTGGTGTGGCCTGGCAAGGAGAGCACAAGATAACCGGAGTCCCTAGCACAGGGCTTCATATCCCTGTCACAGGATGTCACCAGTAATAGCGATGCTCTGGATTTTGTTGATATTCATGCCTGTATCTAATCCAGTGTTGAAGCTCATTGAGTTTCTGGTCTCGACAGCTATTTCCTAGGGAAAAAAAAAAACGCTGTAGTTTAATCTCACATTGTGTGAAGTGGCATTTTCCTTTCTCATCTCTGAATTTCATTGACCAACCTCTTGCTCTCATGTTAAATGATAGAGAAAACCAGGTTTTCCCATCTTCTCCCTGTCACTTGTTATTTTGTAGGCCTCCCTTGTGCTTTTCCTCTGTGATGGTTATGGTGCCAGTCCCGGGGGCTCCACTCGCCTCAGTCCCCTGTTCTGGTCCTGTTATGCTCTCCCTATGCCCACGGGACGAGCAGAGCTTTGTGCTGGACCAAGAGCCCACCCCACTGATTTCTGCAGAGGTTTCGTGCCCTCCCTGTTTCACTCAGTGTGCTTTTCCCTATGTGGCTCAGCAACACAGTGGCTTTTCCACCACTGCTGTGCTTTGAGCAGGGACTTACACTAAGTTGTTGCCAGTGCTTCCCTGGCCTCTTTTGGAGTTCATTTGAAGATCCTCTCAAGTTTGCAGACAGGATGCTTTAAAAGTGCATTTCTTTGCATTTATCAGCATTAATACAGTTTGTCATTGTGCTGCCCATCTGCACAGTTTGTTCAGGACTCCCCAAAGCTCCTTGCTGTCTCCCATAGTCATGAATCACCTGGATAAGTTTGCACTTGCTCCTATCTCTTACCTTCACTCTGTGTGGACCATTAATAATACACTTGCACGGTTGGAAGCCTAGCACAGATTCTGACAGTTTCCTGCTACGAATCCTTCACCATTACAAAACCCAACTATTTATGCTCTGGTTTTTCTTTTTTGACTCCTTGCCAGTTTCCCACACAGGAAAAGATGGTGCCTTTTGCCCCACAGCTAATTAGCTTTTTTAGCAGCCGCCTGTATAATCTTTTGTCAAAGGAGCTCTAAATAAATAGCCACTTCGTTGTTCTTTATCCACTGCTGTACTAATATGTTCAAAGAAATCTGGGAGATTAGTGAGACATGATTTTCCTCAGAGACATACACACTGGGCTCTATTATGAGATGTTCTGTTTTTAATTATCATTCCAATCAATTTGGGGCACACAGATGTGCAATTTACTGATCTGTAATTCCCCAAATTACCCCTGGAGGCTTCATTTTTATTGTCAGTGTAACATTTGCTACCAGCTCTCTGTTGTTTGTTTTTTGGGGGGAAAGGTTTTCTGGGTTTCTTGTTTTTAGTTTTTACACCTTTAGCCATCTGCTCTTCAGAAATCCATGCTAACTTTTTTTTTTTTTATTTCGTATTACCTCCTGTAATTTCAGTTTCTAGACAAGGTTTTGATTTCAGCAATTCAGAAAGCCTTCATGTGGTGCAAATGAGCTGCAGGAATCAAGAATCTGTTCTCAACTCTGTCAGTGATTTACTTAGAGGTCAAATCCTTTCTGCTAATCTGTATCTTGGTTTCCCCTCTGTACCAGGCAGCTCCCACCACAGCTTCTAACAAAGGTATATGGCTTAATTAGTGTTTGTAAAGTGCAAGCTGGGCATTATACGGGAGGTGTCAGGGACGATAAACATATCATGATAAGCGCTCTCTTTATGGCGATACGCAATTACTCCTTCTGAAGAATAACAACTGCTTCAGGCATCTCTTTCTCCCAATGTTGGTTAATGTTATCCCAGGACTGCGGAGCCTGTGAACTCAGCAAGGCAGAAACACTCCTGGTGCTGGCACCAGCCGGCAAATTTGCAGCTGGAAATGAGAAAGGGAGCGGCAGCGCGGAGCTGAACAGCTGTTTGCAAATGGAGCACAGATTCCCCGACACTCGCTTCGGGGGCCGGGCGGCTGGCTCGGGAGCTCAGCCATCGGGCTGCAGAGCTTTCATATCCGCCAGCAGCTCCCGGCTGGCTGGCCCCTGGCTCCCATCTGCTCCCTGCACTGGCTGAGGAGCAAATCAGTAGCATTTAGCCCGTGCTCGGGGTCACGGCAATAACCCGCCTTGGCAACGGCGGGGGAAGGCGCCGAGTGAACGGGCCCTGAAGCAGGCAGCTGCCCTGGAGCATGGCAGCCTCCGCAGCAGGGCCGAGGCCTGTTGAGGTGTGTGGTGCCGGCTGGATCCACCCTGTGCCCGGGCTGCTGCCTTCTCGTGGGCTGCGCTGCCTTGGCGGTGGCTCAGACCCTGCGGGGCAGTGCTCAGCTCCAGGGTGTGGGGAGTGTCAGGCTGCTGCCCCCCCTACTCCGGAGCATCTGGGAAGAGGCAGATTTCGGGGGCTTTGCTGTCGCAGAGCGGAGGGCTTGGCGCAAGGCGGCTCCGCCACGGTGAGTGGCTCCCGTGATGAGCGAGGAGCTGGTGGCTGCTGCCAGTGCAGGAGACACAATTTCCTCTCAGGAAATAGGAGAACAAAGCCAAGAAACGCAGTGGAGACAGAGGAGCTGAAGTGTGGCTGAAGAGCAGGCTGACACCCACGGTACGTCTGCCGTGCGGCCAAACACCAGGGGCCTGGTGAGCCCCTGCCCCACTTGTCCCGGGTATGCGCTGCTGCCAGAGCCACTGGGTGCCTGGTGTCCCCAGCCCCGTGTCCCCGGCGTTGGGACCTCATGGGGCTGCTGGCTCTGCACTCTATCCCATGCCTAGTGCTCTCCTCGCCTTTGCTGACACAAGTCCCCCAAGGTGACTGCCCTTCATGTTTCTGCCTCTGTGCCCCGGCCCTCCCCCCCCGCATCTTCTCCACATGGTATAAATTTAGCTCCCTTGTTCTCTCCTTATTTGCCTTTTACTTCCAGCTGACGGCTTTGTTTTTGCCGTGTTTCCTCCTCTCCTCCTTACACGGTAGCTCGTTTCCTGCTGGCCCCGTGAGGGAGGCAGTGCAGGACACACTGTACGGAGGCAGAGCCTCCCCCCGGGCCGGATCCTGCCTGTCCCCTCTGTGGTGAACAGGCACCCTGGAGCCTGCTCCCCTCCGCAGCGCTTCTATGCTTGCCCCACATGGCAGCTTCCTCGCGCCCCCCGTATGCCGTGGACCCCAATCCCTGCTTGCCGTGCTGGCCTCCTCAAGGATGTGAATCAGCCCATGCTCCTGGGATTCACCCCAACCCGCAGGATGCCACAACCCATCCTGCTGATCCCCTGCAGACGTTTAATAATTAATAGCGATTCATTTCCATCTTGCTTTTACATAAGAAGCTGCAGTGTGGATGGGAGCCCCTTGAGTCCCCCACACAGGGCTGAGAAGGAACACGGAGCCCCGGCCCTGGTGGTGCGGAGGGCAGAGGTGTCTGCGCAGCGGGAGAGCATTCCTTGGGCCAAATGGATGACTTTCCTGCTCTCCATGCAGCTACTGATGCTGTGGCCAAGTCTGGTGCCCTCTGTGCACTGGGGCAGGAAATAGAGTCAGGAGTCATGTTGTGTCTGACTCCTTCTACGCCATGAGCTGGACTCCGGTGCTCCTCGCTTGTGCCTTTGCTCAGGGCACAGGGAGATGTGGGGCAACTTCCAGCCCAGTTCCTGGGCTGATACAGGCCCCAGGCTGGACTGTGTTCTGTCAGTCGGCTGTGTGGTGCTGCCTCATGGCCACCAGCCTCAGCAGATGGGGAGCTGGGCTACCCGTGCCTTCCGGAGAGGGAGAGCTAACAAGCACGGCAACCTGGCCCTGGCAACACAGAATCATAGAATCATTATGGTTGGAAAAGACCTTCAAGATCATCGAGTCCAACTGTAAACCCTTCATGCTGGGCTGGAGATTATCCCCATTTATTTCTGTTCCAAATAATCCTGTCTCGGATGTGGCCTCATGCTCCCTGATCCTTTAATCCTATTTCCACAGAGTCTATTTAATGAGGAGGCTGGAGACAACTCCAGGACCCCTGTGAAGGGGCTCCAGGTGCCCCCTGCCCCTCGTGGCTCCCTCTCACGCTCTCACCTCCCCCTTGCTGCCTGTCTCTGAAACCTTCCCTTCTCTCTCTGCAGCCGCTTCCCTGCTCTCTTTCCTTGGAGTGCTTGCATGTCATGGCCCAAATGCCCCACAGGCATGGTGAGGGTAGTCAGACTGCTTTCTAGGCAGGGTCTCTTGCATGCAGATGCTGGGGCATCTTTCCCTTGTGCCTGCAGCCAACTGAGCCCCATGGCTGCATTGGAGGAGCTGGGCACACACAGTAGTGGGTACATAGGAGCCTGTCTGCACACCTTGCACACCTTGGCGACTACCACAGCCCTGTCCTCTGGCTTACGGCTGCCCACAAGTGGGGAGCCCAAGGTGAAGTGGAGTCCCAGATGCAGTTGCTCCATGAGTAACTGTCAGATGATGTATCCAGAACAAAGACTATACATTGTTTTTGCAAGTACTGGTGTGGGAGCCACAGTGGAGCTGGAGATTTCCAAGAGGGATGGTGTGGTCCCACCATCAGAAATGGGGATGATAAACAGGAAGAGGAGGCCAAATGGGCTTCCTTGCATTGCTGATGAGTGCTTAGCTCACGCCTAACGTCGCCGACTTTTAGAGGGGAAGGTGACAAGCTGAGCAGCACGGGGACAAGAGATGGCTGCCCAAAAACTGGTGTTAAAAACTCCTGGCAAGATATTATGGAAGGAAAAGGTGATTTTATTATACCAGATGTCTAAGCAAGTTGATTTTATGTGCTCACGCTCTCATACTTACACCAAGACATGTGTCAGCAGGTGGTCTTCATGGTCAGTGAGTGCGGCAGGGAGGACAGAGGATGCAGTCACTGCGTTGTCACTAGGACTCCTGCACTTCTCTGGATGAGTGATAAAAATTGTTTTCAGACAGATCTTTTCTGGTCTTTTGCCTTTATTCTTCTGCTGGGCTCACAGTGAGTGACAGCACTGTGATACCCTGCAACCTTGATGCCCTTCCCTGCTGCTAGCGAGGAGGGTCTTCTGCTGATGTGGCAGCTGTGTTGGGGGCTTGGGCTTGGGCCAAGGCTTGGACTTGGTGCTTCTCAGTCTGATTAACTGGAAGCCTATCGCTGGTTATGAACATAGACCATTACAGAATCACAGAATCACAGTTCTTTTTCTTTGTTCTGATGTTTCTTCTGGTGCTATCACACATGTGTTTACATTTGTATTTCATTCACATGAACCATAATATTTCTGTTAAAAGTCTCTACAATCTGGAGAACCTCATTTACAGTCAGAAACTCTGAATCAGTCTAATTAATTCATCAAAGAGAAGGATAGGAGATAGCTCTTTCACGGGACAGAACTACACAAACATGTCTGTAATCGACTTGCTCCAGAGGAATGGAGCTGGAAATGTTCACCCTGAGAGTGAAGATACACATTTACACTGTTAAGGGTTACATGGACAATTTCCCCAGTCATTCAGTGAGTTCTCTGCAGCTTGAAATCTCCAGAGAGGATGGGTTATTCCTTTGTGAAAGATTTGTGTTAGCTTAGCCAGAAGTGGCTCTGGCTCCTTCTGGTGAGTTTCTATGGCTCATTGGATGCCTGCCAGCCTGCAGAGACCGCAGCCCTCCTCTACAGCAGTAAAAGCTACTAATTAATGAACAAGGTGCTCCTGGGAGGCACGCGGTGAAGCGTTATGGTTGTTTGGTGACATGGGCTATACCTGAGAGTCTGCACTCCCATGGTGGCGTTTCCTTTTTGGCTTTCTATTGTGGTCACTCAAAAGCCCAGTGTGGCTTGGATTCTGTCCACCTTTCAGATCAGTGCATAAGTTCCTGTCTGTGTGCAAGAGCCATCTCCTCTACCTCCTTGTAGGCAAGGTACCAGTAGGAGCCTTTACCCCCTGCAGAATTTGGGAGTGTGTGTGCAGATGTTCAGCTGCTTGGAGTCAGACACCAAGGAAACAACCTGTTCTTGTTCCTCTTCATGCTTCCCTAATCTGATATTAAGGGCAGATTCAATCATTCGGGGCCCTTTCATGGGAAAGAAAAAGGTGAAGCGTCTGATAGGTGTGTAAAAAATTGCCTGGGAATGGCCTGCATTAACAGTGACAAGCCATGTCCCATCCTTGGTGGGTGCAAGGCTGTAGAGGGGAGGGGGGCCACAGAGCAGTGGGTTCTCTGAATGGTCTGAGCACCTCCCAGGTTGCTCTTTCCCATGTGCTTTTCCTTGTGGTGACTTTCCGTGGCGCTACAGCAGAGTCTGCAGAAGCAGCCGAGAGCTGGAGCCCTACGGAGGTGGTTGATGGCTCTGTTAAAAGCATCTTTTGAACCTGACGTTTTGCAGGGAGACATTTCATCTCTATCTCTTTCTTTTGGTCTTCCATGCATATTCAACCAGAAAAAGCGCTGTTCCCCTAAGGTGAAATGCTAGGATATTAATTTTCTGAAGTTCTCGATAAGCTATTGAAGATTAATTTTAGGGAAAGCCGGGGGATATGATGGATTGGAGCCCAAGCCTGCTTAAATATGCAATATTAAAAATTGATCGTTGTCTCTCCTTGTCATACATTCTGCCCCCGTGTCTGGGGCAATCCCACAGCCTGACGAGAAGCCAGGAAAATGCTCAATAAGCCCCACGCCCATCTGAGTGCAGATTTTAATAACTCTTGTTGCCTTTATTATTTTTTAAATCACTTTTATTAGTTTCTGCTTTGTTTAATGCCCAGCTCTGTTGTGTGGATTGACAGTCGTGAGTTTGGAAATCCTCTTCTCTCTGTAGGATTGCAGTACTGACAGATCACACTACCTGCCCTGCCCAACACAAGCGCCCTTCTCCCCTCTCCCCCCACCATGCTCCACCAGCTTCCCTTTCCTCCACACTCTCCCTATGAGCCCTGACATGTGAATGATGTTCTGGGCAGTGGAGGAGTTTGGCTCCAAGCGTAGGGAAGCTCGGGGGTTTTCCTGAGGAGGCTTCGCCAGAGGTGCCAGCAGATCAGTTTTGCTGGTGTGGCTTGGAGAGAGGATTAATGCATTAGTGCTTAGTTCACCTGTCTTTGTAGCTGTTCTCCAGCTGCAGAGGCAGGTGCAGTGCCAGGAGAGCTGCTGGAGTTTCCAGAGGCTGAGCTCAGAAATCAAAGCAGACACCCTGCACTCAGCACCCCTGCACCAGCAGCCTCCCCTGTGTGGCTGAATACTTCCCTCTCCATAAGTCACAGAATCACAGAATGGTAAAGGTTGGAAGAGTACTCTAGAGATCATCTAGTCCAACCCTCCTGCACCTTCGGGAGCTTGCTGTGCATAGCAGAGTGCCAGGCTAGCGCATGCAACAGCCCCAGCAAGGGCATCCTTGGCAGTGCCCTTTATAGTACACAGCAAGTGAAATCACTTGCCATCTCCTCTGTCTCTCTCTCTTGGTTTCTATTTGATAGCAAATGTGTGAGAGGGTTTCACACAACAGCATCTGTCTAACACAGTTCAGCCCTCGCAGGCAGCCTGGACACGGCTTTGATTTAACCCAAGCTGCCCTTGTGCTGAAAGGCCAGCTCGAGGCTTCGCTCGAGTCAGCCTGCGTCGCAGCTGGGGACTTGTCCCAGAGTGCTACATCTGGTAGAGACGAACAAGCTCTGCGAAGGCGATGAGCAGCAGTCTGTTATCTCGAAATGTCATTTCTCTCTCCAAGGTCACCTGGGAGCAGCGAGCCGCGGTAGGAGTGCAAACATCTCTGACCAGAGCACTCCTGTACAGTAGGATCCTGCATCCAAATCGCTCGCTTCAGTGGGAGCAGGTTTCAGTCCTCAGGAGACCTGTAATCCTGGTGATATTCATACCATGCACTACATAGCCCTTGCTGTAGCAAGCAAGCTGCTGTCTTCGAGGCTGAAAACACCGATAGGCTAGAGAATCACTGTAACGTTCACTGTGCAGAAGTCTCTTTCAGCCTGAAAGGCAACTCGTCAAAATGTAGTATCATTTGCACTTAAGAGGCTTGTTTCTAGGCCTTGACTGCAGCAGGCGGCATTTCAAACTTGCAAGGGAAATCGCACATCACAGTTTTACCTTGCTCAGTAAGAGTTCTGGAGTAATTAATCCCTTTTTATCAATATGGCCTTGTAAGCAGTGGCTCTGACATTGCTCACTTTACAGAAAAACAACAAAATCCTGCAAAAAAACAGTAGTTTGTCAAAGCAGTGGTGAACTCTCCCAGGTATTTTTGAAGTTGGCTGCAAAGCTAGTGTCCCTCTGCAGTGCTAAGTCCAAGATCACAGATAATCGGGCTTTAATCAGCAAGGAGAAAGCTCTGTGTGATTCCTCTGTGTCGCTGACTGGCAGAGGGAAGTTCAGGGAGCTTGATGCACTCTGATCAGATACCCACTGCCGTGTCTTTCCTCTCTATAGCTAATGACCTGAGGAGCGATGATTTGCTGGTGTGTGTATGTCACGGAGAGCTGCTGGGGTGAAAGGTGCTTCCTGCAGAGGGTGCAGGGAGGACGAAAGGGACACTGTCTTCCAGCATCGGGCCTTCCTAGCTGAGACCTGTTTTCTGCAAAGCAATTAGATAAGCACCTTAGTGACACTGAGATACTGCTGAGACTGATGAGACGTAATGATCTCCGGGGAAAACTTGACCACTGGCCACTCTTCAGTGGTGCGGCTGGGATGGCTGAATTGCAGCTGGGTGGCAGAGGCATTTATGCAGGACCCCCAGAAAGGGCAAAGCGGCACCTTTCACAGAGCTTCCCCTCCACTGGGGTTAGCACAAGGAGCCACAGTTGAATTCAGAAGAGCAGCACACTTAAGCAAAGAGCTATTATTTGCCAAAGGTCCAATCTTGCCTGATTTGCACTTGGGCTATAGTAGCACTTGTTCTAATGATTCATCTGTGCTCTTCATCGCAGCAGGTTGACAGTGAGGGATGAGTGTATTTCTGCAGTTCCCCTGAGCACACAGGCTCTATCTTGAGTGTTGTGCCCCTGCTTGGCAGCCCCTGCAAAGGGAAGTGTCCAGAAACCTGCCTGGCCAGTCTGAAATTAGGGCCACCTGCTCTCCATGGCTGTGCCCAGCACTCGGCTATTGTGCTGTGCCCAAAGAAACAGCAATGGGGAGGCCCCATAGACAGCCAGGACACAGAAAAGGGAACAGCAGCAGCTGGTCCTAGCTTGAGTGGGTGATTAAAAAATGATGGCAGCTGTTGGGTTTGCTAGGTCTGAATTGAGTGTGGTCAGGGCAGCAGAGGGTTATTTTAGCCCTTCTGCAAACTCTTTTGGAATAACTTGGGATTGTCCCCATGCAACTGAATTTGGACTCAAACTGCACAAGCTGGCTTGAAGGAAGTGTTGAAGAATGATGTTGAGAGGAGGTGTCACATCTGCGAAGCTTCTAAGCCACTCTGGATGGTAGCAGGTCAGAATGCATCATTTTTGTGGTTACATTTAGCAATGTAAGAGAGCATGTGGCTCTGCAGTGCAATATCCTTGATACCCAGCAAACTGGGCTCATTTACTACCAGTGTGCCACTGCTTAGTACAAGAACCTCTGAGCTCCAGGCACAAGTACCAATTTGGGCCTTGCATTAGCACCAATGGGGCTGGGTACAGTGCTATTCCCCACTGTTGGCAAGACCAGGGAAATGAAGGACAATAGGAAGTGGTGGGGTGTGACTTACTTTTTTTCTTTTTCTTCACAAACTGCAGTTTTATTTCTGGTTTAAAAATTTATGGAGCCCTTCATTTAATATTTATAAAGTGAATGTCTTGGTGATAAATTACTAAGGAACACAACAGGGCAATCATGCTGCCCATGTAGGCATGTTCAGTGGGGGTGGAAGCTCCCTTGGCATCCCCTCTGCCTGATTCATTGGCCCGGCAACCAGCAGCATCTCAAGGGACAAGTTGGGTTTGTGGGGTGAATAGGACTCCAGTATTTGGACAGAGGCCTCCAGTGTTTGGGATGAGGAGAAAAGTTGTAGGGTATCAGGGCAAAGGGAATTACCTGAGCCTGAGAACAGCTGTGTAGATCATGGCTGGAACAGATTGTGGAGAGAGTGGATTTGGAGGATGCGTTTTGAAGGAATAAGTCAAAGAGTGTCCCAAGGGCACAGCGATGTAAAGGAAGGGCCGTCCCAGGGCATCAAAACTCAGAAAGGGGCCTCGCAAAACAAGGGTGTCAACTGGAAGCCCACAGAGCGATACCTGAAAGGACTGCACTTCATATAATTAAAATACCAAAAAGGAGATTTTTACACCTCTACGAAGGGTCAGTTAAGTGACCTCCTGGGCAATGGGTCTAACTACTGAAAACAGTTGCTGAGTGGTGTGACACGGTGACAACACTATTGAGCAGTATCCTGCATGGATACCCTGCTGGGGCTGTGACCTATAGACTCCAGTATATTCCTTTGCTTTCCCTCCTCCACTGCCAGTCCTTGGAAGGTAGCTGGCTTCTTGCTGACTCAGCAGGATGTGATGAGCTGTATAAGGCCTCAGATGGGGACTGCAAGGGGTTGCTGTGTGTTCCGCAGCACCCACAGAGACAAGGGAAGCTGATGTCTAGGTGAAATTTGAGCATTAACGTGAGGAGCTGTGGCTGGAGGGAGAGCAAGGAAGCTGGGTTGCCACAGACTGAAAAAAACAAGAGTTTCAAGGTGACCTGAGCCTCCTTTGAAAACTCGGCCAGATCAATGCAATCGATCCTCCTAATCATTTCCTCTTCGTCAAAGCACAGAGCAGGACCTCTGAGCTCACAAGCCAGTGCCTTGGCCTTGAGCCAGGGCATCACAGGAGAAGCAGGGAGCTGTGGGATCGCCCCATGTGGGAGAAGGAAGCTATTCCTGGTGGATGGGGACCTGTAGGACTTCCTCCGTCTCCTCCCTGACATATTAGGGCTTGTTCCCCGCTTTGGGCAGAGTGTGTCCCTTTTCCGGGAAGGGAGTCGGGAGAGCTGAGCCGTCGGCCAGGTGCATCCGGAGGCAGCGGCGTCGGGCAGGCTGCCCACGGCTCCTGGAGCGCAGGTGTGCTGGGAGAGGCTGGTGCTGCCCCGCTGTTGTGGCCACGTGGGGCCAGGGAACTAGGGCACAAAGGCACGAGCCTCAGCTGTTCCTGAACGCTGCCCGCTGTGGGAGTGAGAGGGCAGGGCTGCTGCGCCGCGTGGAGCGGGGCGGGAAGGAGGCCCTCCATGAGGCACTTGGGGAGCCATGGGAGCCAGGCCCTGATGAGCCCGTCCGCCCGCAGGCCGGAGCCTCTGCTCTGGCTGCCGAGTCCCTGTCCGCCTGCTGAGCGTGGCCAGTGCTCGGTGGCAGTGCTGGCCACCTGCCTTCCCGAGAGCTTCACCTGGCCCCTTCCAGGCTCTCCTGGCTCTGCTCTAGAAGGACCTCGAGAAAAGCAGCGTAGGCTGCGCCAGTGATGGATGTCAGCCAGGCTGCTGCTTTTACTCCTCCCTGCCACTTTCCCACAACCCCTTTTCCTCTGTAAAAGCAGATATCTTGTGCTGCAGAGATAAAGCAGGTGGGCTAAGCCCTCGGTGGGCTCTATTTCCTATTTGCTGTGCTCGCTGCGAGGAGCAACCGGCCCTTTCCGCAGCGCTGGCATTGCCCCTTCGGCCTGCACCCCGGACTCGCTGCCTCGCCTGCCCCGAGGTCGGCCTTCCCTGCTGGCAATGGGAAGCAGGTGGAGGAGCAAGGAGTGTCCGCAGCATGTGGCAGGAGTGCTGGCCCACGCCTTGCACGTAGTACCTGTGCAGCCCTAGATTTTCCCGCTGTTGCTGGTGGTACTTCCCAGCCAGCGCACTGGTAAAGCGAGCAGCGTAGGCAAGATGCCAGAAAGTACCTGTGTTTTAGCCACACTCATCTCGCCCCTGTCTACATCAGCCTAAATGACACATCCCTAGGGCATTTCAGGATCATTTGCTCCTTCATTCAAGCTCCCTAACTAGGCCCAAGGAGGCAGCAAGGGAACAGACGAGGTGGCCGAAAGCAATTTCAGCCCTTCGAAGGAAATAACATGGCATATAACAGTGACAGAAAATTGTGCAATTAGTACAATAGGGCAATGTCAACAAGCTCTTAACGCCAGTTGTTATGGCAACACCAAGGAAAGCGATATCGGTGCTGGAAAAATCGAGAGACTGAGAAATAACAACAACAACAACAACAAAAACAGTGTCCAGGACAGCTCTGGGTTCCCTGTGAGGGTCTTGGGCACAGCGGCACCTCCTAGCAGCGCCGTGGGGCTGTGAGCTGAGAGCCCGGGAGGGCCACGCACTCAAATGCCAGCCCCGTCCTGAGAGAGGTGGCTGGTGCTTCCCTGAGCTGGTCCAGAGAGCGGGAAATGCGACCCGACCATGGGAAAGGGGAAAGGTTTCCCCTCCATTGCCATGGGGCAGCCCTGCAGAGCTCTTCTCCCTGCGGCACTAGACTGCCCAAGGAGAGGAGGGCAGCTTGGGACATCTCGTGTCTCTTCTGGGCGAGAGCTGAGAGCATCAGGTTCTCAGAAAGCTGGCAGCTCTAGCTTGGCTTATCACACTAATAAAGTAGCCTTGAGTGAATTGTGTGAGAGAGAATATTGAGTGGTATTTTTTTTTCTGCTAGCAAAATTATGATGCTTTGGGTCTGGCAGCATTCACAAATTGGGGCAGACGTATGGGCTAGGTGTGCTGACAAGGTGTGTCCCGTGTGGCTTAGCAGGCAGCTGGCTCCTTAGTGTCCATGCCCGCTATGGCTGGTCCTCGCAGGTTCCTATGTGGCCCCACTTCTTTCTGTCGCATTGTGTAGTGGAAGGGAGGTGTGTCACTGGGGCAAGCAACTTTGAGTCCAAGAAGCACCATAAATGGTAAAAGGATTCTGGATGTGGATGAGATTCCCCCTGAGGAGACACCCTCTGGTATAGCTGGAAATGGCCATTACTGGCTGAGATTGGAGCATGCACAAGCTGACCTGCAGCAAGGACCAGCAGAAAGGAGGGAGATTTTTCTGCTCACATGAAGTGCACCTTTTGTTACCCCTGTCCCAAATAGGTCAAAATTGCAGGGATTTGATTTCAGCTCACGTAGTGGCTCCCTCCCTTGCTTTGTTTCTGCCAGACAGGGCAAGTCTGTGCAATAGGGCTCTCACAAGAGCCCCCTGAAAACTCTTTTGGTGGCTGTGGCTTCTGGTTTAGCCCAGCATAAGCCCTTACATTCTCCTCTCAGTGTCAGTCTAGCACCCTAGCACTCTAGCAAATGTGTTACATACAAAGCCAAGCAAAGGATTCAGGTTATCCCCAGCTCCTTGTTTAAAGCTAGAACTTCTCTGAGCAAAAAAAGCTTTTTGTAGTAGGGGCATGAGTGATCCTGTGGCCTTTCCAGAGGGAGAGAGAGGGCTCCTGGAGTTACAGGGAGCATCGTCACTTGTAGCTCGACTCTCTCATTACAGGACTCTGCACATCTGTTCTGCAGCTTCTGAAACACGAGCTGCAACCTAGACCTTTAGACAACAGAGGGATGCAGCGCACCCGTGAAAGCCAAAAGCCTGTGGCTTCAAAGAGGGAAACATCCTGAGCTGAGTCCTTTGGAAAGAGCAGAGTGATGGGAGGATCAAAGCACTATAAAGAATTGTGTTTTGTTTAAAACCGAGGTCTTACAGCAGCTTTTGAGTAAATCTTAGGGAAATGTAATGGGATCACTTAGAAAACAGCACTGCAAGCTCTGCAGCTGGTATAATGGGCAAGATTGTAGACCTCTGTGTATTATTTGTGAAGTGTTATTGCCCTTGTAGCAATAGTTACATTAGTCGTTGAAGTAATTTAGGATGTTGGTGACAGTTTTTGAATGCAAGGAGGTGCTTTCCTGCCAGCTTTGAGCTCTGTGTTTTGCTTCCATATGGCCAGAGAATAACACCTTTCCTCGTTCCGCAAAGCATCTTGCCATGGGACTGCTCTTATTGATTTTGCTGGAGCTGCTTGCAGAGCAAACACTTGATGCCTCTGTAAGGAGGCACGTTGGAGTCTGCAGCGTGGGGGCTTCCTTAAAGCAAATGAGCTTCTAATGAACGTGGCTGATTACCTGATGCTCTTGCCCATAAATGCAATAACAGCACATGCACGATGGTAGCTGGCAATAATGCTGCTTTGGAAAACCTGTGGTGTTAATTCTTTCCAAAAATGACAGAAGCTTCAGGTCTCAGCGCTTCTGTGCTTAGAAGGCCAAGGTTTGGGCCATCAGTCTGCCATATAAATTAGTTGGGTGATGGAGCATGACAAAGCAGCTCAGGCAGGTGGGAAAGGAGTTGTTCAGTCTCTGTGCTGATCTCTGCAGCTGCCACACGTATTTCAGAAAGGAGAGTTTATTCCAGGGAGGTGATGGGGAGCTCTGATGAGCTCATTTCATGCCCCGGCCCGTCTGCTAGAAACATCTAGAGAGCTGTAGCAGAGACTTTCCCTCCCAACCCAGCTGGCTGGTTCCTTACTGGAGAGCATGATCAACAACCCATGTTGCTTGCAGTGGTTTGGTCTACCTCTGGTGGGATTATTTAAGGTGAGCGGGATGGCCTTAAGATCGCGTATGACCGAAATGTGGGCAGTTGGAGAGCATGTGAGCAGCACAGGAGACAGGATGATCTCCCATATTCATCTACTCAGTGGCAAACTCAAGCTCACTGCAGGGAGGAGAAAAATAAATCCACATACCAAGGAGTTAAAAAAAAAAAAAATCTGAATCCCCATCACCTGCCCTCCCACTTTCAAAAAGAGCAGCACTGCACCAGCGAGTACTTGGAGTGCTGCTGAGACACAAGCATGCTGCGAGACAAGTGTGACACAGGGTTATTCAAACATCTAATTCCTATTTGTGCTTGACTCCAAGCCCAAGGGAGGGCAGAAGTGCACGCACCTGGTAGACAGGAAAGTGTTTGCTTCTCTGGCAGACAAAGTGAAACTTTTTGCAGGTCTTGTATCTCTGAGGCCTGCACATCTGCTTGCTCCTGATGGCAAGGCCTGGTTTTGACTTTCAGCTTTCACTCTTGCTTCCAGATTAGTTTTGCAAGTCCTTTGATCTGGCAAAGCTGACCTCACCTCCTGCTCCTTGCTCTCACCTTTTGCTTGGGTGATACTGATAGGTGGCAATGATCTCTTTGCCCATCCTTGTTCCTCCCTTGCCCAAACTCTGCAAGTTTAGCGCCCCTTCACAGTCCTTTTACTCTTGGGCCACACTAAATAGATACCATTTCTCACTAAATAGATACCATTTCTATGCAGTCTCCTTTGATCTCTTTTTTACAGAGAAAGTCTTTGCCCTCAGTAGATCTGTCTGACTTTCTTACTTGAAGCAGCAGCTTTGGAGCCATCAGGATCCCTGGAGACTAAGTGAGCCTTCAAACAGTCAGAAGAGATGAGACTCAGTCTCTGGAGACATCTAAGCCCTGCACAGCATCAGCTTCTTGATATGATGCTATCAAGATGTTTCTCTGTATGCCTTTTTTTGCAAATCAATAGAATGGAGCTGGCTTCCCTCCTGCTGTTGTCGGTGGTTGTGGGAGAAGGAGGTGTTTTCATTTCTGCTCTTGAGTCAAAGCATAAAAGAGGAGGAAAAGGGCTGGAGGAAAGAAATAGGAAAGAAATATTGGAAAGGATGATAAGGGAGAGCCTTAGCTCCCAACTCTTCCATAGGGCTGGCCTTCTCTGAGCTGCGGGAAGAGGTGACCGAAGGGCACTCACCTGACAAAGGAACTGGTGCTGGAACAAAAAAGCCAGATAATTGGAGATGAGTAATAGTGAACTGGGCAGGCAGGTAGTTGGGCTGCAGAATGCTGAGCTGTGGCAGAGCCCACCTGATGCCTTTTCAGGGAAAGCTGCTGGGGTCCAAGGTGGGAAGCTGAGGCAACAGCCTGTCACCAGCAGACAGCAGGACAGGGCCGGCAGAGTCCTCTGGCTTTGCAGAGCCTCTGACCAGGTTTTGTGACCCTTCAGCCAAGTAAATCCGTGTAACAGGGCCCTGACCCAGGGCCCATGCTCTGCTGTGCCTGCCAAAGCCCGTCCTCTCACTCTGTCCCTCCTCACGCAGGTGTTGCAGTCCTGACATAGCTTATGTCCCTGGGGGTATCTCTGTCAATACGTTCTGGATCAGAGTCCCTGATTCTGCTCTGGAGTGCTTTCCATTGGAAACTGCTGTGTGGATCAAGTTGTTCAAATAAAGGGATGCTTTAAATTATGTAAATGAACATCCGCATTGGCCTCAGATAGCACCTGCCAAGCACCTGGGCCTGGAGCAGAATCTGGCCCCACGCCACCTTCGGCTGTAAGGCCAATGTATTATTCCTAAGCCCCATTGAGCTCCTTCTTTGGGCTTGGCCTGGGATCATTAGTATGAAAAATATCCTTGGCACAAGGTCCCCTTCACAGAGGTGAGCCTCTCTCGCTGCTTGGCTTCGCTCAGAGCTGCAGTCCTGCTGGAGATCTTTCTGCAGAAGATTCCTTTTCTGAAGCTCTGCTACGAGCTGGTTTAGTCCCTGCCCTAGCATTCGTCAAAAACACCCTAAGAACAGACCACAGAAACCCTCCAGGTTTAGCTGTGTCTGTACAGGGACTCCCTATGGGGCACAGGGTCTGCAGCTGGGCTGGTGTTGTCCTGGTGGGATCAGGCAGGGTGATCTCAGCAGGGAGTTTGCCCTGTCTCAGAGCTGGTTGGAAGAGTGGGACCAACCTGAATGATCCCTCAAAAGTCTTGCCTTACGCGTAGAGAGCATGTCACTTGCTATTACCTGTATTTCACACACTACCCACAGTTCTTCTTTCCTGCTCCTATATGCATAATCTCTTCTGAGTTTCCTTTGTTCAGCTCATAGTAAATTATGTTTACATTTATTTGTGTCTTGGAGTTAGCCAGACCGTCCTGCTCCATCTGCATGTGAGGGGGGAAGGAAGTGAGGATGCAGAGCACCATGGTTCCCCATCTGCCTGTTGGCATTTGATTCCCACGTCTTGGGAGTAGATTTCTCCCTCATCCTCTCCACAGATGGGTCTAAGAGGCTTTTAAGCCTCCTCTCTATCTCTATCTCATAAATACACTCACTCACATTCCAATCTCTGCTAATCTGTGGTGCTGTTTAATAGCAGATACAGTGAGGGCTGCAAGAAACTTGTGAGTCATTAATTCAGCTGGAACGATGAGCTAATGAGAGGAACCTTGTGAGCTTCCCTCCCTGCTCCTGGTCGCTTGGTGCATATTAATCTTCCCAACCGCATGTGCCAGCAGCATCCCTGGCAGCTGAGCACACTGCTGCATGTTTGCTTTATGGACCATTGTTCCCTGTGTCCAAGACCTCTGCTTGACTCGCTATAGTTCTTCCCAGTGAATTTGTTCCAAATGGGATGATTTAGTGGCACGCAGAGCCCGGGAGATGGCACGGGGAGGCCGTGCACATTAATGAAGTCCCTGCTAGTACTTGTGTGCTGCCATATGAGAAAAGGCGCTGCTAAATTCCCCATTTCCTCCTTGCCTCAAGGGCAGTGTGGCGGGACTGGGAGCTCTACTTCCTCCTGCCTATGCTGAGGGTGCAGGGGGCAGGTTTGCCCAGCCTTGGTGGCTGCTGTGCCAAGTCAGCTGCTATGGGAATACATTACCACTGCTCAAGAGTAATTAGCTCTACCAGCTGCCCAAGGAATAGAGGGAGGCAGAATATGGAGGCTTTAAGACTCTCCTGTATGAATGCATCTGTCTTGTTTTGGACTTTTCCCTGCTGTATACCTCCTAAAAAATATTCCTGGGGACCTGCACATTCTGGTACAGTGACCGTAGGGATGCTGACAAGAGTCTCACTTTTCTTAGTTACTTTTTGAAATAGTCCACAGCGCCCTTGGGATCCATTGACCCCAGGCTGTAAAGCACTGATCTGTAGCTTGTAGCGGAGGGAAAAAAAGAAAGCAGCAATATAGTGACTTGCCTGATGAGCTATACATAGTGAAGATGCTAGGGCAGGCTATTAGCTTCCGAAATGCTGCCTCCTGTTTTAAACTTTGTAATGTCAGGCCAGGGGCTAAGCTGTCCCTCAGTCCTCGTGGACTGCTGGGAGCATCTGAGGGAGAACAGGCAGCAGTCTCAGCTGAATAGGGGCCCCCGTGGCACAAAGCTCATCATGTGCATGTTGTCTATACCATTGGTTTTCTTATTTTTTTCCTCCTCCTCATAAATGTTGGAAACCTCAGTCTCCAGGCGAGCTGCTGTTGCTGCTGGAAGCACAACCTCTAGGTCTCCGTGCAGGTCGAGCATCCAGCAGTGAGCGTGGCCTGACACCACCCGACGGCAACCCAGTTTTAGGTTGAAGCGTGGGAGGATCTGTGCTTTTAACTCCAGCTCAGATGGCTTCTCAGTGCCTGAGCCCTTAGAAGCAGGAGAGATTTGAAAATTGCTGCTAATTGAAAATGTTTTAGGTCCCTGCTTCTCTTAAAAACTAATTCTTTTGAAGTGGAACCCTAAATCAAGGCATACGTTTATTAGAGACTATTGAAACAGTTTAAAATGCAAGTACACCAGAAATTCATGTTTGTTGCCCAAATGTTAATGCAAAGCCAGCGAACTCTGGTGGCACCTGAAACCTGTGAAGAAATACAAAAATGGATTTTAGCAACAGAGATGGGCTGTGTAAGTGCAGAGAAAATACTGTCCTCAGCTCAACGATGAGCTCAGCCCAATTTGAGAAGCTGAAAAGGCAAAAAAAAAGGTCCGTTTCTACTAGGGTCCTAGAAGTGACATGTGGAAGGTTGGATTGTAGTGGTTTTAAATATCCTCAAGGATCCCAGAAGCAGAAACTGAGATCAATTCATTAACTACATCTAATCCTCCATTCAATAATTTAAATGATTAAAAAAACATATTTTGATAACACCTCCCCCTTTTTTGTCCCAAATCTGGAACAAGTAAGGCAGGTTAATAAAAACAACTGCAGACTTCTGAGTTTGTACATATTTCAGTCAATTATCATCCAAATTAAAGCTTATTCAGCTCCTGAATCAAAGGAAATTAATCAGCTAGTGAATAAGTGCTTTATTAATCCTATCAACACGAAGTGGGGAAAAAATGAGAATAAATGTTAATTATATAATAGCTCTAATAAGCAGGTTTAACTATAATGGAAACTGCTGTTGGCAAAAAAAAAAAAAAAAAAAAAAAAACAATTACCAAAATGTAATGACCAGTGACAGTAAGCTTTATTTAGGAAAATAATAAAATATCTCAAATGTTAAATAAGATTAGAGTGGATTATTTAAAGGTTTCCTATTTACAGATTTAGACCAGCTTTAATTGAAATCAATTCATCCTTTGTGCCTAGAAGGAGGTCTGTTCAGGAAGATGATGGTGGACTGCCTGCAGGTGTGACAGGTATGATCTGAGTTATCTGTGTTTATTTTTTGTCTTTTCACAGGATGCCATTTTACATAATTCCTACTAGAGGAAAAAAACAAAAGACTATAAAGTGACTTGATTGTCCTTCTAAATGAATCTCTTCCCCATAAACATCCTAATAGACAATTTCATTTAACAGATACAGCTACAGCGGCTGGAACATGCAATGGCCGCAAGCAGAAGCCAGGCAAAACAGAAGTACAAAGTAAGGCTTAAGTCATTACCAGCTGCCACAGCTAGCTGAGGGCTAGGAGGGAGTCTCCAGCCTAGAGCCTTTGAGCCAAGCCTGGTGCTTTATTTTCTATCTACCCAACCTGATATAGTTGTGGTGCGTTATAGGCTTGATGCAGGAACTGCTTGGTGAAACGCTCTGCCCTGTGCCTTGCGGGAAGTTGGACAAGACTTTTGCTGTGGTCTGGCCTGGCCCTAGGAGCTAGGCACGCTCCCAGGGCAATGGCCCTGTTCCCCGGGCAGCAGCGGCCTGCGGGCGGCCTCCGTCGTGCCGCAGCGGGGAAGGAAGCAGGACAGGGAGGCCAGTGCTGCTGCCCCCGCTCCTCACGCCCTCGAGGAGCGGCCCTGTCTGTGCTAGGCGGGAAGGCCACAAACACCCGCAGTCTGGGAACACGTCAGCCACGGAGGACATGGTTAGCACGTGCTTGCTACTATCCCTGTGGCTTCTCCCAGGGCAGGTCCTGCTGGTGCTGCCAGCCCTCCCATGGCTGGAGGAGATGCCTCCAGCGCGGCAGGCGCTCACCAGGCAGTGCTGACATCCCCAGCGGGGAGGCATGGGCAGTGTGCTGGGGCAGCAGGGCACACATGAGATGGGAGGAATGGTGCCCCCAAGGAAAGCTAGGGAGGCTCAAGGCTCCCCTGCATCCCCTTCTCAGAGCAGGTGCTTCTTGCTTTTGCCTCCTTCAGAGTGCCCAAAAGCAGCCTCTGCAGGGACAGCTTGGTCCCCAGAGCGAGCTGTTCCCTTGAGCGACTGCATCTCGAGTAGCAGTCTTCCCAGTGCAGCTTCCCTTCTCCTCCGAGGCTCTTGGCACAGCAGCCTGAGAGCGCTGGTGTGCCTGGCCACCTTGCAGGGACAAGGTGGGAGGGGGACCCTTCTCCTCCCCTCCCTCGCAGAAGTGCTGCGGAGCTGGCTGGTGTGACAGACAAATCCCTGGCGCCAGGGCTGTGCCAGATGCCTGGCACATCAGTGTTGCTAAGCAAGGAGAAGTTTTAATGCGTTGATTAATGCCCTGACTCTGGGTGAGTAATTAGAATTAATGTGGGATATCAAATCAGGAAATCAGGCATTATTAGGAGGAATTAGTGATTTATTTTCATTTTACGCCTGGCTCACCCCAATCCCCCAACACAGACAGGGGATTTGGCAAGAGACAAAGCTCTTTACTTACTGCAAAAGTAAAAGGAGAAAAAAAAATGGTGATGGGAAGAGGAGGAGGAAAGTGGGGAGTGAAGTGCTGAGCACCACTCCTGTGTGATTAATTGCAGAGTATCATCATGCCCTGCAATTGTTCTGAGCAAAGTGCTGCTCAGCTGGTGCTGTGATGGCTCTGACAGCTTGACACGGCTCCTCCATGCCGGCAGAGAGGGGAACAGCACTGGGACAGGGACCCGGCGTCCTGGCTTGCTGCACTTAAAGGAATCACAGGAGCCATGTAACTGCCTTAACAGTGAGGTGGACTGGCAGCACAAATCTGCACAGCCCCCGTTGGTCTGGTTCACCTTAGTTCCCAAAGACCATGGGTGGAAAGGATGTGTTCCCAGCACTGGAGTGACTTGGTAGCCCTTGTTCTAAAGGGCGGAGGTGAGCCAAAGCAATGCTGGATGATGGATAGAGGAGCGAAGCTGCCTCAGCCCACAGCTAAGAGCTGATAGAGCAGAGGCAGTGCCACAGGGCAAGGTCAGCTGCTGCTCAGAGGAGCCCTGAGAAGCACAAACCTGTTGCAAGCCCTCCCAGCTGGAATTGGTTCTTCAGCCACGCGAATAAGATGCTGTTTTTCTGCAGCTCACTGATTGTGCCAGAGAATGAGTTTTAATTATATTGCCCAGGCTCAATAAATCACAGGGGCAATTAAAAGCCCCGTTTGCACTGACTAATTGCTCCTGAGCTTGGATTGCGGTAAGCAGTTAAGCTGCTTAGCTGCAGCACAAGGCAGAGATGCAAAGGAGCAGGGTGGCTTTGGGAAGCAGCAGGGAGCAGTGGTAAGGATGCGGATATGGGGGTAAATCCCACCCCTTACTCTGTTTTCCCCAGTCTCCATCTTGCCTTCTCTGCTGACTGTGGTTTTTGATATCTGGATGGAGAAAAAAAGCCTGAGGAAATTTCTGCAGGTGGCAGGGTCTTCAATGCCCTTGGCTCACTGTGCTGCACATGCCCTGGCCCATGCTGCTCCCTCCTCTCCTGACGCCCCTTGCAGCTCTAACAACCATGTTGGTGCTGGGCCTCCCTCTCACACTCCTCTCCCGGATCTGGCTCAAATCACTGCACTCGCTGGCCTGCAGCAGCTAAGCTGTGACTCTGCTGGTACTGTCCTGTCTGCGGGGCACCCGTCTGCTGCGCTGTCACCGTTCAGAGCCGGGTAGAGCTGTGCCCCTCAGCAAGGAGGGTGCTGCCTGGAACCCAGTGCTCCAGCTGGGTGGCAGAGACGGATGATCCAGGGACTCTGGGTGAAGGGAATTAAACCTGAGTGAGTAATGCCTGGCTGACCAATGAAGGGACACTACAGAAATGATGGAAAGACTAGTCTAAAATAATTAGGCAAATGAGGCTTATTAGCTCCACTTTTTGCAGTGTGCCGAAAAGGAAGGGCAAGGGGAAATGGGGCCAAATTCCCATCTGTGCTTTGTCCCACTTGCCTCACTCTTCTGCCTTCTGCCTCTGCACCAGTATTAATATGGTCTGTACTTGCCTGCTGGTTACTCGCACATCAGGTACCCATGGCTGTTGGTAACAGAGCAGGGAGCCTGTCACAAGTGGGATAAGTTACAGAGTTGGGCCAGCTCTGCCAGCCCTGGTGTGGAGAGGCCAGGGCAAGGGGGCTGCACCAGCAGAAATTTTCTCCTGAGACTCAATTGATACCCAGGCTGAGATCTCAGGAGAGGCACCAGAGTAGCTGCATGACCGAGAAGGATGTTAAGACTGTGTCTTAACTGACTGGAAGGAAGTTAAGATCTCTGTGACAGAGAGGACTGGTCTGAACGACTCTCCTATGCAGGACCTGGACCACATGTGTTGCTTCCTGGGCAAGCACCTTCCCTTGTGGAGGATGCCATGGAGGAACTCACTGTACAGGAGCAGAGGAGTTGTGCAGGAGGTTCTGGTCAGGTAAGGAAGTAAAATGGCCTTTCACATGATAAGGTGCACGGGATACAGGGAGCGAGGAGCTTTCCCAGACTGCACACAGGACTTGCCTCATGGCTAAGGCATATTGAAATGGCCTCCTGGAAGTGAAATATGGCCAAGAACTGCCCCTCTGTGAAGCAGCAAAGATGCTATCTTAAATGTCTTCAGCATCTCTAATTGAGTGTCTTTTTACAAGCTCAAATTGCCACAGAAATTTAACTGTGGTTAAACTTTTTTGTTTATCTGGGACCCAGCTGGATTGCTCCTATTGCAGAGGGTGGGGTGAAGTTGCCAGTTTGGCATATGGTTTTTCTGCCCAGGTGAGAGCCATGTCCCACAGGTGGGAGGCAAGCTGGGTGCACGGATGCCCTTCTTGCACTATCAGGACAAATTTCTGTATGAGTCAGGTGAATCAACACCACTGTAAATGCAGCCAGGGAGCAGAAGGGTCACAGTGTTTTCCAAGGATCGCTCTGCTTCTAGGTCCTTTCTGCTTCAGAACAACAGCGACAGGTTGAGCCCCAGATGGAGAAGCTGGCATATGGCTGATGATTTAAAATCTCCAGCATGCAAACAGCATGGTGCAGACAGATGGAAACTTCCCCAGGTTCCTAGCTGCTGGGCATATGGAGAAAAACACAGAGTGAAAGGCAGAAGGGTCTACCCCACTCAAGGTGGAGGGAACAATACTGGCACTGTGGTACCATAATGCAGCTGGTTTGGTTGATCATTCCACGTTACGCTTCTGTGTCACGAGCCTGGGACTTGGTGCTGGTTTGAGGGAGAGGGAAGGCTCTAGGGAGGTTGATAACAACAGATGACTCAGATTCTCTTCTTATGGAAGTGGGCTGAATGCCAGCTGCAGTGGGTGGCTAACGTGACTGAGGGGGAGCAGAGGAGCTGCGGGAGGTGGGTGGCTTGCTCCTGATGAGCATGAGACTCGTGGTCACTGGGAAGCTGTGCTGGGGCCATCAGGGAGGCTCCTGCGTGCTGCAGGAACAGTGGGTGGGAGCATGGCTTGGCACAGCAAAGAAGGCTGTGTGACCCTAGGTAGCAATGTGATAGCTAGCAAAAAGAGGTCTGAGGAGGGAGTTAAAGGAGAGAGACCTAATCCCAGTCTTGAGGAGAGCGGGAAGCTGGCAAAAGATACAGCACAGGGCAGGAGCACTGAGCGCTGTGCAGGAACTGGAGAGCACTACCCAGGGCCGCCTTCCTCCTGAGGAGGAGCAGAGCTTCCTCGCCTCCCTGCCTTGCCCCTCTCTTGTGCTCGGTGGTATCCATCCCCTTCCTCCTTAACATGGCTCCTAAGGAAGGGAAACAGCCGGCAGCAACAAGTACAGTGCTGCTGTTGTGCCAGCTCTGAAGTGACTGCAAGACAGAGGGGTACTGGACGTCCTCTGCCTTAGCTCTCCCATGCTGTGGAGGGGACAGTGGGTGAACCACCTCACATCTTTTTAAACAGGTTTATGTCCTATTTTAACGAGCCCCTTGGACACAGGTTCAGCACTGGCTGCTTTCCCTGCGCAGCATCTAAAGATGCTGGGTGGCTTTCCCGGCCAGGGCTGGCTGCTCTGGGCCAAAGCACGTGGGATGGAGTCTGAGCGGCGGCTCCGCTCAATGGCACTTTGGGCATCAGGAGCTTTCCCACGGCTGCACACTTCCCTCCTGGGCATCTCCCGCTGCGCCTGGAGCACCGCCTGCCTTGGCCATCCCTACAGAATCACCGCCCTGACCCTGCCGAGCTGGCACTCAGAGGCTGCCCTGGTGAGAGCCTGGGGATGTCTGGCGTAGGAAGGATAAGGGGCTGAGCAAACATGATAAATCCACAGCTGCTCTGGTCTTAGTACAGTTCATCACGTTTGCTTGTCACACATGAAAGTCACTGAGATCACTGTTTTGGGCAGAAAGGGCATGGACATCGGATACAAAGCACTGAGAGCCGCAGGCTGCAGGGTGGGAAGGCTGCCCTCACCTAGCCCATTTGGGCTAGTATTACTGCTAGTATCATCCATAAATAAATGCAATTTTCATAAACGTGGAAGATTTCTGGGTAGGGGCTTTTTCTTTCAGATCCTTCAAGCTCTTATGGTACATAACTCCACACCTCAAGTTTTGGTGGGCACCTTTGCAGAAAAACAAATAGCCTTGAAAGCTCTCCTTGCCAGGCAGCTTTTTACTTCTTCCTTGTCTGTGGACAAATATATGCTGATGGCCTTGACCCTTCCGAGATGTATCTTGGAGTGATGTCTGATTAATGCTCTTCCAACTCACCTTATTTCCATTACAATGTATTAACATCTGTGTTTAGCTTTAACTCAGCTGCTTTTCCCCTTCTAAAATGCTTGTGTTCTTCCATACTTCCCCCCGCCAAGATTAAAATATCATTCATGTAGTTCATAATACCCCCTGTAGCATCTCAACTATATTACATTTCCTTTGATATATCTCATGCGCTGAACACAACTCAGACAGCAGTGCAGGGAAGCTGTGTTTCAAGAGCAGTATTCAGTATTCACAAGGGCTGTCTCACAAGAAGTTTATCTTCCTTGCAAAAGGTAGAACAAAATTCTATTTCTAATTATTTGGAATCTATAAGCAGGCAGAAAAAAATATTCCTCTTCTTTCTGTCCCTTCACCAGAGAACAGAGGAAAGCAAGTAAGCATAATAGATGCAGAGACTAGATGATGTAGTCAGGCCGTGCAGTGTAAAAAAGGTTGCTGTTGTGGTAGAGTCCTTGGGCATTGCAGATGGAGCCTGAATGTTACATGTGGCTTCTGCATTGTACGTTGCTTTTTGTTCCGGCTTTGACCGAAGAAGCCATTGGTGCCCTGCTCCGGACAAAGCAAAAGCAAGACTTGGCTAATGAAACGCCAAGAGGAACCAGCATCTGGCCAGTCCCTGCTCTGGCACATAGTTCTGTGTGCTGATCTATGCAGGGATGCAAAGAGATAAACAAATTGTGCTCATCTTGGGGTGAAGACGGTGACAGAGGGTCCCTCCCGCGTGGGAGGGTTTGGGAGATTTCACCGCCATTAAAAGTCATTGAGCATGCAGCAAATCCTCCCCAAGGAGGTATAAGAGATGCAGAGCTAACTGGTAAAACACTTCCTGCTGTGAAGCATCACATAGACTCACGTGTAGATTTTCATTAGACCTGAGATGTATTTGTTTAATGAGCACCGCTGTACCACAGGCTTGCATGGAAAAGGTTCACAGGGGAGTCAAGTGAACATACAGTTGGACTCCAGGCATCCCAGGAGAAGAGGATGCAGCTGCAGAGATTGCTGTGCTGGGGTGGCTTGATCACTCCTGCACAAGCAATCATGAATACCCCTCTTTCCAACTGGGTATCTATCAGGACAATCAGCTCTTGGCTTTGACAAGGATGCTTTAGCCTGAGGAAGCAGACGAAGCCAGGGGCTGGTACAGCAATCTTCTATCTCAGCCCAAGTGCAGCAGAAAAGCAGAGGTTTTTCACCAAAAACAGCATGTCACTCATTTGAGTTTAACGAGGCTTAAAAATAAACAAACCCAAAGAGAAAGTGAGTGAAAAACAACATGTCTTAAGAATAGTCTCCACTTCCAGCTGGCATCTGGGAAGTTTTAGCTTTGCATTATGATACCCCAATCACACTCAGAGCAGGAGTGAAGGGGTGACTTCAGGAGCATGGAGATGCCAGCCAGCACTTGTCAGCCAAAACACCGGGGACTATCAGAGCTAAACCAGGAGCTGCTGCAGCTCTCTCTGAAGGTCACAGCTCTCTTGCTTGGGCTGCAACACCCTCACAGCCTTTCTGCAGTGGGCACTGACAGCCCCGTTACACAGACTCATTAGTCAGCCCTATCAACAGCGAGCAGACGTTGAAAACGGTGCCTGTGCCACGGGCAGGCAACAGCGTGCAGCGATTTACTGTAATACAGCGTTCTTACCCCTGGAGAAGAAAATGGGACGTTTGCTTTGAAATGTGGGCAGAATAGTCCCTGGACTCTAGGTCTGGGCACAAGTTGGTAAGAGAAGTTGGTGGGAAGGAGCACAGCCAAGTGGTGTGAAGAGGGAGGGAGACAACCCTGTAGGTAGCCCCTGTGCTAGAGGCTTTTCTTGCGGGCAGAGCTTCACCCCACCTTCACTGTGCCTCCCCCACGGCTGCCTCTGCCCCAGGGCATGACCTGCACCCACGCTGGGCATTTTCACAGGTGGAGGCACACGAAGCAGCGAAGGGGATAGTTCGGAGCGGCTTGCCAGGACTCCCGTGGATACAGGGGAGCTGGGAGGCCCTGGCCCCTGCGTTGTGTGCAGGACCAAGGGAAGCGTCACGCACAGAGCCTGTCCTGAGGAAATCAGGTGCTTTGTTTTGGCGCTTACTCCTGGGGATGGTAAGAGCAGGGCACACCGGTCGTCTTGCCCTGAGGATTTTAAGCAATGAGGCAAGATATGGCCTATGAGCTCAGTGCTGAATAGAAAATGGCATTAAATGAGACTCTGTGCCTCTCTTTATCTTATCTTCAACCATTACTTAGAGTTGCGCTAAGATGCTGAGCAGCTGAGAGCTTGGGGACTGTTTGCTTTTTTTCAGGGGAGGGTTGGGGATTGGAACCAGCACAAGAGGAGTGAAGGGACTGGGGGCATTACAGTCCCATGTAGCTTTCAGGCTTGTAGCCCATGCCCTGGGTGGCAGGGTTTGATTTCTGTTTGCTGCCCAGCAGTCTGGCAGCTACTAATAGGCAGCCTCAGCTGTACAGCGGGGGGTTCTGCTTGTCTCTGAATTCACTGTTTCTTGATTAAATAGTAAGGAATTGTTTCTGCCGGAACGGCTGCTCATTAGGCTCATCAGAGCTACCGTGCAGGGTTTCTCCCAGCTCAGGCACTATTGTGGCCTGGCCCTGGGCTGAGGATGCTCAGTGATTCTGCACTGATTCTCCAACCCTACCTAAATGTTTTGTGGGAGGAGTACAGGGAGAAGGTGATTTGGGGGAAGAGGGTGCTCCATATTCTCTAATATGTCTAGACAGTGGTCTGCTTTTATCTAGTTCCAGCATTAACTGCAGGGAAGACTTTTCCTTTCTCCAGCAATCTCTGAAGAAAAGACCCATATCAATTTCCAAGTGCCAGGAGCTCCCTCCAAACCCTACACTACTAGGAAGAGCCCAGCCTTTAGCATGGTGTCACACATGCGGCTGAGGGTGGTAACATGAGTTGTGTATCAGACAGTCCAGACGGATACAGGAAGATCGGTCAGTAACAACCTCAAGTCCTGTTCTGCTCTTTAACTGACCTATGAATGGGGCAACCCTCTCCCAGCATCTTTAGACATATTTTGTCACTGTTAGCACAGTCCTTCAGACCGATTTCTGCCCTTCACAAATGAGAAGGTAAGCAGCAAATATTGGGGAAGACTCTTTCCTCAGTGAAGGCTGGCTCTTACCCATGATCTGACTGCCAGTGAGAGGCCTAAGCGTGGCATGAGTGATTTCCCCGCTGGCTCCCTTGCCTCCTCTTTCTCAGAGTCAGCATCACGCAGGATGAGACAGCATCCAGCCTCCAGCGAGATGTCTGCTTTGCTGGACCTCTCACAGGCAAGTTCAGCTCAAGCCTTGGCACAGTGCAAGGCTATCTCATGGTTGGCAGGTGTCTCCGCACCAGCCTTGGACAGGAGACAAGTCACTGCACACATCCTACCAAGCCAGCCACAAGTGGGAACCCTGCAGAAGCAGATAGGCCACACCAGCTTAGCTCTCTTCCGTCACCATCCTCATAGTTTCCCATGGCCAGCCCCAGCCCCAAAGGCCCACGACAGTTCTGCTCCTGGAAGGTCTCCAGGCCTGAGCAAAGCTGGGCAGTCATGGCTCAGCCCAAGGTGAGGGGAGGTGAAGGGCTTGCATGAGGCTGGGCAGTGCTGCAGGTAGGCTGTGGAGTAGGCTTTGGCACCAGCCTCAGCAGACAGACAGTGAAAGCTGGGCTCCACCATGGCAGATTGATAGGTGTCTGGTGGAAAATGTCCTGCTGATAGCCTGAGAACAAAATGCAAACAGGGAGAAATGACAGCTGTTCCTGTAGCTTTTCCATCATCTCTGCCGATAGCAGCCATGGTGCCTGCAGCTTGACGATTGATGCCTCTCCAGGGACTCTCAGAGTGCGGATGCCACAATCAGGAAGGATAAAAGAATTGCTATTGGAACCCAGAGGAGACTTCGGATCCTTATCAGGAACAAAAAGGACATCAATCTGGTGCCAGCACAAGCCTGTCAGATGCAGCCTGCACACTCAGCAGCCAAGCCAGCAAGATTGGCAAGGTACATTTACCACTGCAAGGCGCTCATTGCTTTCTGGGGCAGCGTAATTTCAGCTATGTACCTCTGGGCATACCCAGGGGAATGTCATTGTGCTTGAGTTAGTGTTTGGACAAGAGATGGCCAAGAAAATCCTTGGAAAGCAAGATGTGGAAAATGGAGCAGGAGACGTGCCCTCTGAATACCTGCTGACTCGGATGCACTTGGCACCGTGGCTTCACACAACTTTATGCTTAGCTCAACGCCCTGTATCTCTGTGACAAGTGAATCCCAGATGTGCTCTCCAGCCTGAACTCTGTCCAGTGCCTCTTGTTGGTCCCCTCTACCTGGCCTACTACAATCCTGGTGCGACAGATGTATGTGACTCACTGATACAGCACTGGCCTAAGCAGAGAGTCCTTAGATGTGGATGAAGTTCGCATTTACCATCTAGGTGCAACCTTGGAGCACGCTGGGGATGGGGCAAGGCATGTAGTACTGCTGGTTGGAAAGCACCCAGGCCATTGTGTAAGGTGGGCTTTGGGGGCTCCCAGACAAATCTTGCTAATAGAAGCCCAGTTACTGTGTCTCAGAGCTGCACAAAGGGGTCATAGTCATATGCAAGCTCAAAACACTGCCTCTGGCTCAGTGGTAGGAGGATGCTCACCAAGGCTGCTAGGAAGGAAGGTGAAGGTGAGAATGGGAAGCTCATGAGAACAGCTTTCTCCTTTCCTCCCCATTACTTATCCACCTCCTGCTACCAGCTGTGAGCCACAACAGCAGCCAAGCGCAGAACCCTTGGGCCCTGAGAAGCAACGACTGCTGAGAAGGTTCTGGATCTCTCCCACAGTGCGGGGCTACCCTGAGGACTTTGGAGCCTCCTGCAGCCTGGCAGAAGGTCAGAGTGCCTTGTCACAACAAACGCTAGCAGTGTGCCTTTGGCTGCCACCGTTCAGCAGGTGGCTGGGAGCTCCCCACACGGGGACACAGCAGGCTACCATCCAAAAGGATCCAGATGCTGCCTCTCACGACGTGCCAGATCCTGCTGCAGCCTACCTTGCCGGAGTCCCAGGGCCTGCTGCTGTGCTGCAGCCTCCTCCGAGCAGGACATCCAGGCTGCTTCCTAAGACTGTTGCTTAAAACATGCAGAGGTTAAAAACAACATTACAGCACATCCTACACAGGGGCACAGCCAGGGCCCAGAGCTGGTATGAGACTCATTACAAGCATTGGTTACAGGTGGTCAGACTGTTGGGCTGGGGCACATTAGTGCTGACCATGAGGATAGAGGCTGCTTCTGCAGCACCCGTACTATACCCTGCACAGATCACTTGTCCTGAAGACCAGGTGTGCAGCTTCTCTGCTTTGGGCTAGGCCAGAAGAGGGCTGAAGGTGGCACAGCTGCTGCAAGGCCAGCCTGAAGCCCAGCAGCTCCAGCTGGCTCCCATTACCAACGGGTGCCCACCTGAAGGAAATGCAGCCAGTCCTGCCGCTGATGAAGCCAAAGGAAGAGGGGCATCACTGTTCAAGGAGATATTGCCTGCTTGGTGCTGTGGGAGCTTGCTGTGAATGTGCAGCAGTTTCCTGAAGCCTGTGCTCTGCCTGGTGGGGTAAGACACTACATCCAGCAGCCAAATTTTCAGGCTGCTTTTGAGCTGGTGAGCTGGCTCTGGGGCTTGTGAAATGCTATAGTGAGGGGCATCTTGGAAGGGGTGACTTCTGTAAACCTCTTATTTAAAGTTTCCTACTTATGGTGATCAGTAGCAAAATTATAAAATGTAAATATTGAAGTGAACTCTGATTTTAGCAATTGGAGATTTTTGTCAGTCTTGATGTGTTTGTGTGTGTATGCATACATGATGTGCACACATAGTCTGGCTGTATGCAGGTCCAAGGGAAGATTTTCATTAAGTGTGGTGAGACCTTGCTGTTGCATGGAGCAAATACGAATGCATGTGAAGAATTCTAATTTGTTTAGAACTGAAGCCCGGTAACAGTTTTTGACTACATCTTGAGGAAATTGCCTTGTGACCATTTAAAATCCCACCGCTGCTGCCCTCTGGAGAACACTAGTGACACTTACATATCCTTCCTGGAATAATATTTGTCTCTGCGACTTTACGTGGTGTTAATGCTCCAGCTGGTGTAGCGCTGCTGGCAATGCAGCAGGCGAGGAGGTGTTTCTGGGCAAGGTTTTGGCTCCGCGTGGCCCTTCTGCAGCGAGCTGCATGGGCTCTGGCCCTTGCACCAGTGCAATGCACCAGTTCAGTGCAATGCTCACCAGGCTGTCAGCACTGTGCAAGCAGCAGCGGGGAAGGTGATAGGAAGGGATTGGAGGAGATGTGTGACACCCAGGAGTCTGGGCAGGGGCCTTGAGGCTTGCAGCAAGCTGGGGGGAGCCCCAAAGGGCCCGCCTGGAAGTGTGGGGCTGGCAAGCAGAGCGGCGAGGCTGGAGGTAGCAGGCAAGGAGGCTGCGAGAGCAGCCCTGGGGCGCTCGCGCCTGCACCCTGCTCTTCTCGGCACTTGCTGCTGCTCCTGCAAGCCCAGCTCTGGCCACAGGAGAGGCTTGCCGTTTGCCTCTCCCCTCACCACTTTATAAATAAGCTTCTATCTCTTGCTGCTTCAAGAGAAGCTTTGAAAATCTGACCCCTGTGTACTCCAGGAGCTCAGAAAGCAGCAAGTAAATAAAAAACGTGCTCTGCTCTGCCTTAAAAGTCTCGTTTAAGAGAGGGGGGGGGAAAAAATGTCAGTCTCCTAACCCTCTTTGGCCACTTTCAGGGGCCTCTCTTTTCCGTTAACCCTACCAGTGCTGGTCTGTCTCTGGAGGTTTAGGAGTTGTGGAGCCTGCACAGATTTCCCCTCTCCTCGCTTCTGACAAGGTTAGTGTCTGGGAGGAGGCCTGAGGGCCCGTGTGGGCTCTGTGCCGTGTCCTGGCGCTGCTGTGAGTTTATTCCCAGTGGCTGCAAGCCTCTCAGCTGCCAGCTCCATGCTCGGGGCCGTGGGAGACCCCAGCACTGCTGTCACCATCATCTTTTCCTCCTGGAGAGCTGTACTGAGAGCTCAGCACAGGCACAAAGGCTCTCTCTGCACCAACAGCTGCCGGGCGCGCTGCTGAACCGGACCCCTCTCTGGCCGAGACAGGGCTTTGAGGGATTTAGCTCCTCAGAGCTGTCACTGGGTGCAGATAGGGACCCCCACTTGCCTCAGGTGCTCCTATGGCCACCCAGTGCCGGTCCAAGGGTCCACTCTGGGCATGCAGGTGTCCCCAGCCTCTGGCAAAGGGGGCAAACAGCCTATTTCGGATGTGGGCAAGCCTGTATGAAGGTGCCCTCCACGTCTGCTCCCCTCTTCTGTTTGTCAGCTGTAAATCCTGGCAGGAGATGTCCATCTGAAAGTGGGCTGTGAGCCATGGGCAGGTAATTGCTAAAGCAAGCAGGGCTGCATTAATTGAGATGACTGCAGCCAGCGATGTGCTCTCAGTTAGTCTTGGCTCTGCAGCAGTTAGGGTGGAAGCAAAAAAATAAAAAATCCAAAGGGAAGAAAATCAGCTTTTCTACAGTGCTGCTGCTGCCCCAGAGAGGAGGAGGATGTGACCTGGGAGGGAAACCTGCTTTTCATCCTGGGTGATCCAAGCACACAGTGGACGTGAGTTACTAGTACTAGACATGCTTGGCTCTTCACTGTGGCTTGACACCATCCTGAAGCTGTGTCTAGCGTTGGAGCTGGCCTTGCTGACGTGAGCTCAGGGGCTCTGCCCTGTGTATGTCCTGCCAAAGGGATGCTGGACTCGGCTGCAGCATGGGGGGTGGGCAGCTGTCTGTGATGGGCTTGTGCAAGTACAGCAAGGAGAGGGAAAGGAGCTGCAGCCCCTTCTCTTCACACCCACTCCTTCCACCCTTGCTTGAATTGTGCCTGGAGGCACCATGAGCTGCAGCTGGGCTGCAGCAAGGCCCAAGCAACACTGAGAGGTGGGAAAAGAGGGGGTATGAGGCAGGCCAGGCATGAGGGGCATTTGCAGAGCAAGTGGGGAGCTCAGGCTTGCACAGGCAGGAGCTCAACCTGCTGGGGTTCATGACTGCTGGCCAAGCAATAGGGTGGCTAAAGGTCAGGGGCAGAATGCAGGAGTGCTAGCACAGCTCCATGTGAGTCTAGGTCTGGGTTATCTCTAGCAAAGCTGCTCAAGCAATGATACAGCCACTGGCTTTGCTGCTGTGTCAAGAGACTGCTGTTTAGCTCTAACTTGCCAGCCTGGAGAGCAGAGGCTGTTAGGGCAGGGTTTGAAGCATAGTCAAAGGCTATTCGGCTGCTGTTGAGGAATAAGGAGATCTGGCCACATCAGCTCGCAGGCTGCAAGATAAATTAGAAAGAAACAGGTTAGTTGCTGTGACTTGCCTGGGATGGAAACGAGGTTAGCAGGGCTGTTGCAGGGTGGTTGGAGCATGGGCAGCGGCCAGCAATGCGACGTGCAGGAGCCTTCCCGCTGGGCACTGCAGGGTGGTGCTCCCGGAGCAAACATGATCCTCCTGCTGGCACCTCGGCCCGGCACTCCCTGTGAGCTTCCCCGGGCAGGGCTGCAGCAGAAAGAGCTCCAGGACATGCCTAGAGCCCCTAATCCTGGGGCACAGAGGAGATTAAAGACACAGTAATTGCAGATATTCCTTTGATGCGTCCTTTGATTTCCTGTATGCTGCCCGATCATCTGTAGAGGAATCATTTAATAAAGATCCTTAGGATAAATAGTGCAGGGAAAGAAGTCTAGAGCTTGAGAGACAGGTGTAAGGGTAGAGCCCCCTTGCTACATGGACAAGGGGACTTGTTTCACCCAGTATTTAGGGTAAAAGCAGAGCAAACTTGGTGGCTCTTCTTCTGGTGCCTAAGCTCCAGCAGTAGCGCTGCTGGCTGGACTTGGCTGCCTCACAGTGGGGCTCAACACCGCTGACTGGATACAGGGGAAGCCCAGAAAGGGCTGCTAGGGGTGGCGAGTGCAGCCCATTGCTGCATCCGTATGGCCAGGCTGCTGCATGCTTTAAATCCAGCTCCCTTCCTTGCCTGGAGGAAGGGAGTGAAGACTGGCTTTTATGTCAAGGTGCCCATGGTGTTGCTATTTCCAGGTTGGCATGGTCCATCCTGGAGCTTCTTTGTGGTTGACCTGCACCTAGTCTGCTGCAGCTGAGCATGAGGGCTGCTCACTAGCAGGCTCTCGTGGCAGTGCTGGTGGAGCTGGTGCCTAGCAAACTAGTTGTGTGACCAGTTGTGTGACGTGTGGAAGAAATGGACGATGGATCCTGCAGGACACCTCCATGGAGTGCATTGCTCTTGGCCAGCCTTTCTGCACTTGTGTGAAGCACACTCACTTCCCTGTTACAACCAGGGCCAGAGCTGGCTCTCTGCAGTACTGGGCATGTCAGGGCTCTTGGCTGATGTGCAAATGGCCTCTCTTGGTGCTTTGGTTTCACTGCAGTGTGGAAAAGGGGATTTAAATGTTCTCACAGCATAAGAAAGTCTTTTCCTGCCTGGCTCCAGTCACTGCACATATCTCCTGGCATCCCCTGGGGCTGTGCTCCGCTGTGAGACTCCATGGGCTGGCGAAGCTGTGATATAACCTGGAGACTTTATTTATTTTGAGGCCTGCTTCCATGAGCAGCATGTACAGGCAAAAGAAGGGGCCGTAGATGCCTGTGGGAATCCAAACTCCTTCTGTGGACCTGCAGCGGAGCTGGGGGAACCCAGAGAGGGCTCCTTGGTTGATGGTGCCGGACTCTTTGGAGCACGGAGAGGGCTGTGATCTGGGGCTTCCCACATTGGGCAAGCACTGCACCCCACATATCCTGGTCTGGGGCAGGCAGCCTGGGAGCGGGTGGAGTTGGATGTGGCTGTTATGGCAACAGGAGATGAAGGGAAGGGAGAAGGTGCTCTTTAAAGCATGTTTCCATAGCAACCACTATCTTCAAAGGCTTTTTCTTTTTTTAAAAAAAAAAAAACCCACTGACAAAATGGAAGAGGAGGATGCATGGGCAGTCTGAGCTGCTGTGGGTGCTCTGGGAGCTGAACAGGGCAGCTGGGCCCAGCCCTGCTGGGGCCAGGGCAGGTTGGTGGGGCCCTGACTTGTGCCCATGGCCCCAAGAAACTCCATCACTCCAAGGTTGTGGCTGGGAAGCTGCTTCCACCCCTGTGCTGGGAAGCAGCCTCTGGCCTCTGTGGGCAGTGCTCCAGTGCCACTGCTGGACTGTGGATTGGACCAGAAAGCCCAGGAAAGAGGATGGGGAACACGTAATCCTGTGCAAAGAAACTTTTGGGTTCTTGTTTTGACTTCGTCAGCTGGGCCTTCCATCCCGCAGGGCTCCCGATCCCACAGAATCCCAGCCAGAAGGGCTTGCCAGCTCCTTCACCTCCCAGCACCAAGAGGCGTTAGGCCGTGGGCCTGGGTCGGTACCACCACTCAGAGCCAGCAGCGCAGCGGCAAAATGCTCCATGTGGAGCCTCAGCCTCCTCTGCCTGCCTCCCTCTCTCCGGCCAGCAGCAGGTTGCCCTGACTCTCTCTGCCCCGCGTCACAAGCTCTTTCACTGGAGTAGCTGGTATAGCTTATGGGGCAGATACAGTAGAAAGAAGAAAAATATATCTGGAGTTGCCTTTAGAAGTGGGAGGCCCACAGGTGGATGCTGAGCTGCAGCCTTTTCTCTGCTATTACGTTGTATATTTTATAACAATTTCCCTCAACCTCATCACCAGGGGACCCAGGCAGCACTCTTTGTTCCACCCTAGTAATGAGTATTTTGCTTTTTCCACAAACTTAGTTTTTAGGGCATGTTGAGGGGCAGAACTGCTTCATTGCTGGAAGAGTCGTTGAGGCTATGGAAAACCCTGGGGGCTCCAAATCTGTAACAGCTGCTCAATAAAACAGCTGAAAACACTCCTCCCATGTGCCCTGTCCATACTGGATAACTTCACTGTGGGATGTGCTGAGTTTTAACTTACCTAATTTCATTTATATGCTTTCTTTATTTCAGACAAAATACCGTGGTGGAAAGGAGGGCTAGTAGTGGCCAGATCCCTGCTGCTGTGGCTGTCACCAGTCTTCTGCTGGAGCCCTTTAATGAGGGGTGGCTAGAGGCTGATACTGCAGGACACTCATCTTGGAAGTGCTGTCCCACCTTACGGCCCGTCCCCGGCAGACTGAGTGCACGAGGCTGCTCTCCCCTCACCTGACGATTAGCACAGCCTGCTCTATGGATAAACATACTCACCTTCCTTATTTTAAAGCTGCAACTCAGCTCGAAGACTAACAAATTCTGTGCTCAAATGATTTTACTGCTGGCTAATGCCTCTCGTGTCCTGGTAGCCCCTTGGAATATTGGAGAACAAGTGGGTTTCTTGTGTGTCTGGGCTCTGCAATCATGTAACTCTGTTCTGTGAGGTCTGATGCGGTCACCCTGCATATGCACCAGCATCCTGCCTGATAGATATACCTAAAGGTGTAACTTTATTTGGAGAAACTTCTGAACAGATTCTTTGTCCAATTATCTGCAGTATTTGGTAAGTGCTTCAGCAGAGTTTGGCCTCATACAGCTAACCAGGCCAGAGCTAAATTAGAAAGGACAAGTAATAAGGTAGCAGTGCCTTAAGAGCCATAGTTAAAGTGCATAACTGAGGAAAACAGTCCGCACAACCAAAAAAGTGTAGATTATGATATGAGCTCTGCAGATGCAACAGAGCAACACGATAGAGCATTTCTTTGGAGGCTTACAGCTGATAGAGTGCTAGTCCACAAAGTGTCCTATATTTCCTTTTGCAAGTGTATTCTAGTGCAACAGCCCGTGGACTCTAGGCTTCCTCTGTGTCTTAACCATAGCCCTAGCCCTAACCCTAGCCAAAAAGAGGAGGCGCATAGGCCAACTGCTATCTAAATATAAAATATGATCCTAGCACCAGTCCACATAGTGTCCTATATTTCCTTTGGCAAGTGTATTCCAGTGCAACAGGCCATGGGACTCTAGGCTTTCTCTGTGTTTCAAGCCTAACCCTATCCCTAATCCTAACCCTAGCCAAAAACAGGAGGTGCATAGGCCTATTGCTAGCTAAATATGAAGTATGCTCTGAGCCTCAATCCACATAGTGTCCTATATTTCCTTTTGCAAGTGTATTCTAGTGCAACACTCCATGAGACTCTAGGCTTTCTCTGTGTCTTTACCCTAACCCTAGCCTTAACCCTAACCGTAGCAAAAACAGGGCGCACCTATACCAATTGCTATATAAATATGAAATATGATCCTAGCGCCAGTCCATATAGTGTCCTTTATTTCCTATTGCAAGTATATTCTAGTGCAACACTCCATGGGACTCTAGGCTTTCTCTGTGTCTTAACCCTAACCCTAGCCCTAACCCTAGCCAAAAACACGAGGTGAACAGGCCTAGTGCTAGCTAAGTATGAAATATGCTCCTATCGGCAGTGCACACAGTGTCCTATATTTCCTTTTGCAAGTGTGTTCTAGTGCAACAGCCCATGGGACTCTAGGCTTTCTCTGTGTCTTAACCCTAACCCTAGCCAAAAACGGGAGGCGCATAGGCCTACTGCTAGCTAAATAGGAAATATGCTCCTAACACCAGTCCACATAGTGTCCTATATTTCATTTTGCAAGTGTATTCTAGTGCAACAGCCCATAGGACTGTAGGCTTTCTCTGTTTCTTAAGGCTATCCCTAACCCTAACCCTAGCCAAAAACTGCAGGTACATAGGCCTACTGACAGCTAAACATGAAATA
>JAVCKT010022003.1:0-11707 GCA_032273925.1 Rhynchotus rufescens
ATTAAGTTATATGCACAACCTTATAAGTAGGGCACTTCTTAGAGACACAAAATTCAAATATTCTTCTTTGCAACTTCATTGACACCATAGAGGAGTTGTAAGTGTGATGGAGGAAATAGTCTTACCCTTTGCACTTTAAGCAAAATTTTTCTCCATTTCTTTATCCTATAAGCAGTTCCCTCGACTTGGGCAATGAGTCACTTCTGGAGAAGCCGGGAAAGCTGTCCTTTTAACCCTTCTTCCTGAATATTTTCACTCTTTTCCATGACACAGAAATAGAAGCACTACTAGAAAACATCATTATGCCATTTTCATCTTATCCTTAAAGATACAGGGATGACAGACAGTAACCTTGTCTTCAGCAGTAATAATGCTGACATTTTCATTGCTTAATGCTAGAGTTAAACGCTCATGAGATTGCACAAGGCACTACACTATTTGGTGCCAGCTACAGCAATTTCCTGTCCGCCTTGTTACTGTCAGGGAATGTCAAGGAATTGTGGTGCAATAGCTCCCACTAGCCTTCCAGAACGTTTCTGTTTTCATGGCAATCTCTGTTCCTAGATTTCAGAATTTACTCAGAATTTCTGAGTCAGAAAAATTAGCAATATTAATAAATTAAATGCACACTAAATAAAAAAAACAAATCTGTTATTAAAAATGGATATTCTGATGTATAACCATTTGAATCCTTCATCTGGATATCTATAATGCTGAAATCAAAAATCGAAAATTCTGAATTCAGTGTTTTGGAAGCAAGGCACCTTGCTTTGTAAATAAACAGAATTACTAACTTAGTGAATTTAAGATTTGACACCTTAATGTTTCTAAAAGACCCCCGCTCCTCTTGGCCATGCAGTTGCAATGAAGAATGCACAAGATGCAGTCGCTTCATTTTTGTTACAGCCTAGAGAACTGTGGGTTGCGAACCCATTGGTTTTGCCGGGCCATTAGCAAAGAATTGGTGCCATTCTCTATAGGCAGGGACCCAGAGGATGTGGGTACATCCCGTGGCGGGGAGAACAGCCCGCTTTGGCCGCTGGCTCGTGGCGACGTTGCTGTGCGCTGCTTCTGCAGCCGGCTCCTAGCGAGCGGGCGCCGTGCTGGGGCAGCCCTGGGTGCCACGGGCACCCTCTTGGCACCACGCTCCTGAGGGTGCCGCGCGGGGAGAGCGCAGCTGTGAGGCTGCCTGTGGCTGCTCCTCGCGGCGCGGCGGGCGCCCAGCGGGACCCTGAGCCCGGCCAGGAGGGCGTTCAGCGACGCCCCGAGCGGACGCGACTTCTCCGTGTCTTTCCAGCCGAGGAAAGCAGCTCTCAGACCACCACAAAGCTTGTGGCAAGGGCAAAGCAGCTTAGGCCAAAACTGTATAAAACTGAGCTAAAAAAATTGTTCTTGGTCACGCTAATATTTAATAGTGTTAGGCTGAAATGGAGACAAACAAAATATCCTGGCACACAGTTCCCTCACCTCTTCCCTTCGCTGGAGGCTAGTCCTAGCGGATCACTGTGCTATTGTATGGTTTGATTGTGCTGACAGTTACATGCCACTGTTCCCATAATAACAATTTTTCTTCTTTGTTCAAATGAAATTCTCTAATTACACGTGTGATGGGTTGTTTTAATTCTTTTCCCTTTCCAAATCCACCTTCCTGTTGCAATGCATGATGAGCAGGCTCAATATTGTGCATGACACCCGCTACAAGTGTTGGTAGGTGCCAGCTTTGTTTCTTGATTCTCTTAAACCTGTGGTGCAGCTCACGGACCCTCAAAATCCACTGCTAGATTGTAACCTAGAGCTCTTGTGCCAGTCCATCTCCCTGAGCCTCCTGCACTAACACCTGTCAATTAAATGCAATGGCTTTATTTAATTGACACGGATACAATTAATTTTGTACAGCAGTTGTCTGAATTGCACATTGTTCCTTGGTGGATTTTGATTGGACTATGAGTTCCAGTGTTTAGACTACTGTGTTAAATAAGAGACTGTATCTTACTATAGCAATATAGAAATATACTGTCCTTCAACGAGGTTAATTTCTGTGTGCAGTAAATATTTGGGTTGAATTTTTTTATAGAAAAAAATGTAATTATAAGGGCATTTTAAAAATCGGTTGATTTTTGTATTGAAATGATTAAGCTTGTTTGTGTTAGTTTTCTTGATTTGATGGTAACAAGCATTTTCCCCTTTTTTTCTCTTTCATTTTCCTTCCCCCTTTCTCCCTGGCATGTTGTCCTGCTTTGCCCTGTGGTTGCATGTCACGCGCTGGCATTGGTGTGTCGGGCTTCTCGCTGTGGTCAATACCATGCTCGATGATCCCGCCACATGTCGCTCTGGTTCCCATACTGCTACACTCTTCTGTATGTTTGCTTATATGATTTTCCTTCCGAAAGTTCCCATGGTGCACGGTGCTACGCCAGCCACTGTGTCTGCAGCAACAACATCTGCCACAAGTGTTCCCTTCGCTGCAACAGCCACAGCCAACCAGGTTTGCTAATTTACAGCTTTGTTCCTTACAGACAACTCGAAATCGGTGCTTTTAATGAGCATGGGGGTTTTGATTTTACCTCTTGTTGGCCTACACATTCTCTCTCCGATCTGCAGCGTAGCTTAATACGCCTTTATCCATGCTCAAAAGGTGCTGCAGTTCCATTTCTGATGCTAAAAATAATGGATAATAGAGTTTCTGACTCAGTCTTAACATTTATGGGCCGTGCTGCTTATTTCTGCTCTCACAGATGTAAAGAGAAAGGGATAATACACGGAACCCGTTAGTCATTTCTATTTACATGAAACCCACAGTTCCCCTTAATGCAGAACACCAATGAGAACCAGTAAAAAACTTGTGCGGAGGGATTAGGGATTACAGGAGCAGAATTTTAACAGTCTGAGCATGTTCTGACTCTCTTCAGCTCTCCCAAAAGCAAAACAAAAACATTTGAGCGTGGGCCACACAGAAACACACATTAAGCCTTTGTTTCAACTTGTGATTCTGCAGGGAAGGGCTGGTTACTTTTTTCCAATATGCAAATTTCAGTTAATAAAAATTTGCATTAAAAACTGGTTTTATTTCTGAATAGCTATCCTGATTCTTGCCATGTTTGGATATATTTAAGAAAAAAAAAAGTAGTATTTTACTAAATAAGTGAAAATTCTCCCAGGAAAGCCACAAACTGTATTCTAAAGATAAGCATTAAGGGACAGACAAGGTGCAGTTTCCACACGTACCAACTGAAGCTTCACCTGAGCATAAACTGACCTATTTTTCTTTAACAAGATCCTCAAAAATGCTGATTTTTGTAGTACATCTAGCTGAAAATGTAACAGTAAAAGCCTTCAAAAGACCTTCTGGCTCCTCTTCAGAAAACCAGTTGTTATTTTTGCAAGGTTTACTGGAAAGTCAGAATTGCCTTATGCCGTCGAACCGTCGCATTCTGGGGATGAAGGTGAGCGTTTAAGGGGCGCTCCCCCGGCCCGGCGCTGCAGCAGGCCCTCGGGGCCGGCGCCGTGAGCGCTTTCTCGAGGCACCGTGAAGCCGCGAGGGGTTCGGCCCGTGGGCTGCACCGGGGCCTGACGGCGCTGCGCGTGCCAGGGCGCTCCCGACACAATTCCGGGTCTGTTTAGCGCAGCGCTTTGGACTTGTGAGAAATGATTTACTGGGTAAGTGTCTCTCGTGTTGAAACCAGCTTAAGACTTACTTCCTATCTTAACTAGTTGATGGGAGCGGTTGCTTCTGAGTAACGCAGCAACCAACCACTTGTGTGCCAAAGTACCATAATATTGTACTTTATTGCACAGCACAGTTCGTTGAAGTGTTTGTCGTTATGTCCTCTGTAAGTCCAGAGAGTCGCAGGAACAAGCCAAACCACTGCAAAAAGATCTTTATTTTTTTAAATCTCTCTCTGAATTGCAATGCACTTTCCCAAGGAGATTAGAGGGAAACTTTCTGTTGTAGAATCTGACCATTTCATGCATATCCTCCCTGGAACTTCATAACACACTTAGTACAGAACTGCAGCCAAACCTCAATATATACATATATAACCAATATATGTATATACTATGTGAGCAATGCTGAAATTATTTAATGCCACACAATGCAATGTGCCTGCATGCCGAAAGTCTTAAGATCTGGCCCTTCATCTTCATTGACTGGTGTTGAAGGTCCTCGGTATGTTTCGACAGCACTGTCCCTGATGCTTCTACACACTTGGGTGCAACAGCCTCTCCTGCAGCAGTAGGAAAAAATGGTATGAGAAGCTTCATTATGCTCGAAGCACCTTTCTGTACAAGCTGGCAATGTTGTGGAGTTGTGTGAACTTGCTAGGGGAGGAGAGGGCACAAGGGGTGGAAAAAACACCTAGACCTGTAAGGTATTTACCCAAGAATATTCCTCCGCCATCCCTTTCTCATGGGGGCTGATTAACAGATTGGCCTTAATGTCCACTAGGAAAAAGAGAATCTTTTCAAGTTGGACAGCTGTTTGTTATCATGCAGGTCAATTTGATGTCATATGCCCGAGCATGTTTTCTTGTCCCCATCTGTTGGCTTGCTCAGCTGGACTTCTGGTCCTGTTCGTAACGCAAGATTATTGCGGTTCTCTGATCCTCGTGTGCACTGCTGTTCTCCTGAGCCAAGGGCCTGGCCTGCAGGGGCTGCTTAGGTTCAGCCCCGTTGATCTTAGTCAGGGTACCACATCGGAGCGTTGCAAGACCAGGATCCAAAAAGCAGGTGTAGAATATACACTCGGTTATTCATGATGCTTGTAGTATACTGTGATTTTAATGATTAATTGTTGATGGGACATTTCAGGAGATCTGGGTAGTGAGTTCTGTTTGCACAAACTAACGTTTTGAGAATTGTTTCGCTGGTTTGGGGGATCTTAGCTTTTCACTTGATCTACCCTGATGCCTTGTTGCTGTGGGAAGAGCGCCCAGCTCTTCTCAAACGTTGGGTTTTCACCTGCTATGAAAATCAAGCGCCAGGCATCGTAGGTGTTGCATTCAAAACCCGAGACAGCGAAAGCAGGGAGTGCTTCTCAAAACCGGGCTGAAACAGTGTCATTATGGAATTTATCGGTTTCAATGACTCACCGATATCACGGAACTTTGTGTAGGCCAACAAAAAGGGCTGTTTTCAATTACTGCACTGCATGAACTTCTGTAGATTTTAACTTCTCTTTTTTTCTAAACAAGCAATAATACTTATTTATATTTGTCAAATAGTACTTAACACAATGTTTTGCAGTTTTAAGTTGCTACTTAAGTTGACTTTAACTTATAGTGACAATATAAAATCCACCAACTCACAGCTGATCCTCACTTTTCTGAACCCTTATGTTCTGTAGCAAAATGCTCTGTCTCTGGGTTGCCTCATTGCACATGTTACTCATTGTTTAAATTTTTTATCTGTAGATACCCATAATATCTGCCGAACATCTGACTAGCCACAAGTATGTTACACAGATGTAGACATTTTGTCATCAAACAGTAAGTTTCCAATGTGTTATTGCTTGCAGTTTTGTGCTCTGTATATGTGCATAATCTATCTTTTTCAGAGATGCAATGATTTTATTTCCTTTTTAAAAAAACTTTTAAAATATGGGGGAGTGACTGGAGACCCATGGACGTGTGTGTTTGTGACATTAGCCAGCCACAGGAATTTATGCACTGAAGCTGTATTCTATTCTTTACTTTTTTTCTTTTATTTATTTTTTTTTTTTTTTTTTTACACAAGTGGCAGAGTGAATGTGCTGTGAGGTTCTGGCTAGGGTCTAGCAGTCTGTGATGCAGGGCTGTTAGGCTTCACGTTAATTGGGGTTTTTGCATAACTCCCCACTGAATGGAGATCCCATAGTTAGCAGTGACCCCATTAGCTAGTGTGTTAGACCAGATGTGGGCAGTACTTTGCACGTATAGAAGGAACACATTATTTGTACAACTGCACTTTTGAATAGTGAAATCAGAGACGCTAAAATTAGCATTTCACAGAGGATGCTGGCTCCAGCCACGGGCGTGAGCCAAGGCCAGGCTGGGAGGTAGATGGTTACGTTAAGCGCTCTTCAGAAAGGACTAATTTTACATCTCCCAAAAGCCAGCATCTGTGAAATTACGGGCTTAGTCATCTCAGCCTGATGTCTCTCGAGCACAGGCTGTCAAATTCTGATGCGCTGCATGCAGTGTTTCTGTGGCCTTGGTTACGTGGCAGAGGGGTCACACGGAGCACAGCCTCAGCGCGCTCTTGCCGCCTTCTGCTGCGAGCTCTGCTTTCAGGGGGTCTCTGACAACCCTTGATACTGCAGCCTTTCTTCCCACAAAGCTTCAAGTCACAAAGCTTTAAGTGTGCTTAAGCTTGAAAGATTTTTTTCCCCTCTCTCTTTGTATGAGCAAATTGTAGTTTCCCATCTGTCACTAAATTGCAAGGCCATCAGCTGCACCATCACCTCCCTAGGGTAGCTTGTGATTTGTATGAGTGTTCTGTCTGCTGTACTTCAGTTCTGCTGTGTTATTATGGGATGGCTCGGCCCGATTGGAATTATTGTTTAAGATAAGGCTTAACTGATTTTTCTTAATAGTTGTAGAATACGAGTTATTGCTTTCAGCCAAGCATGGCCATTCCTCGGCAGCTGCAGGGCCCCCTTGGGATGCTCCTTCCCATCCGTGGTAGCAGGTTCCCTCTGCCTGCGCCGGGGCTCGGGGGTCCCTGTTTGTGTTTAGACACCTCCCGAGGGCGAGTTGGAATCCCTCTCGAGGGGTCTCTTGTTCCACGGGCCATGGAGACCAGGGAAGGAGCCCTAAGTCGGTCGTTATGGGTGAGGACGGTATCTTGGGCTGGAGCACCCGGATCCCTAAGGACGTGAAGTGCCCTCAAACCTGGGCTGGGTTTCTCCCATTCTGCAGGACAGTGGCAGTGGCAGCAGGGCCGGGGAGCAGAGCAGCCTGCGGCTTCCCCTGCAACTTGTGTGGGAATCTCTGCCCTCCGGGTCGCGGGCGTTGGAGGTGGGCGAGCTGCTCCCCCACGCTGGGACACCATGGGGATCCGGTCAGGAATACTGGGAGGACATTGCATTTGTGCTTTTATCACTGCGTAAGCGGTCGGTGTAAAGGGAACCCTTGCTACGAGGGCATTAGATGCAGGTTTGGGTTCCAAAGTGCCCAGCAGTCAGTGGCAGATTTCCCTGGTGCTGCAGCTGCAGAGTTTGGGCCTGCGTGGTGCTAAATGAAATCTTTCAATAAAGTGCTGAAGGTGCTTTCTCTTTTTTTTCCCTCTCTAGATCATAACTAAAGAGCAAAGGACAGTGTGTTGGGGTTGTGGAAAGGAGAAGCTCATTAGCCATATTGTATATACCGTCAAGCGACCCTCGGAAGCTCCCTCAGCGCGAGACATCCACACATTGCATGTTAACAAGAGGAAACGAGAACTCGGAAATCACTGCACACTGTTGCCTATATACTTTGTACATTGAATTGATATTTGTGCTGAGGTGATCTTATTGTCTAAGAGCTACAGCATTGTCTATCTTTTCTAGCACAGAAAGTATGCATATGTATCGGGATATGCATATGTAGTCTCTTTCCTACATAATCATGTATGTCACCTTGAAAAGACAGACTATGATGTAACCATAAATCTATTATGTATTGGTACGTCTGTAGACCAAGATATAATTTTTTAAAGTAAGTTTATTTCTTTCAAGGTTTACAAATAACAAAGGTGCACCTTGTATTTAAAATTGCCATTATAGATGAGAGCGTGCATGCACAGTAATTTTTGTTTAAGAGTAATATTTTTAATGTAATAGATTGTAAGAAATGGTAAGAGAGGTATCTGACAGAGATGAATGTGCCAAGCAAAACCACAACTGTGTATATTTTAAAGCACATCAATGGCTTTAAGTACCATGTTGTTAAGGATTCTCATGAAGTGCCATAGACTGTACATCAGGTTAGAGTATTATTTCTGCAGTGTTATTTTGAAAGCCACATTTTCACTTACTTTACTAATCAGTCAAAGGGCACCATTCTGTTTCAAAACCAAAGCTGTCTCAGAAATGGCCAATTATTCCTTACAGTAACAGTAGACAGCACAAGAAAGATACTCTATCCGTACAAATTAACACATACTGGACATATATATAAACTATTTTAAGGCATTGTAGTGTAATATTTATGCATATTTTACTGTATAACATGCTATACGAAAGGGAGAAGCCATTTCTGAGACACAGGAGCAAACGTCTGAGGAACTTATTTTGCTTCTATTTATAGCCTCTGTCAAAAGTCGAAAGGACTATAAATGCTTTGCGGAGATGGGTTTCACTTTGACTTCATCACAGTCACGCTTTAAACGGTGACTCTAAACAAAGACAAAAGAAGCACTGACATCAGATGCATGACAAACCAAAATATGAAAAAATGGAGATGTTAATTAGCATAGAAAGTGGGTGGGTTAAATACTTGGGTGAGTTTTATATGTGATTTTTTTTGTTCAGATTAACTGCTTATAGCCTTAGAAAGCCTTTACAAAATAAAAACAAAAAAAAAATAGATGTGCATTCAAGTTTTAAGAATGGATTCATCCAAAGGAATTCCTTTTTGTGGTTTGGATGTTGCAGCTAGTAAAGGGTATTTTTTGCTCTGTTCAGCAAAGTGCTGACGTGGGGGCCAGGTCACTGGTGGCGCAGCGGGAGCGGGGGAAGCGCGGGTTCGGTTCTAGAACCCGCCATACTCCCAAGTTTACTGCGAGTTTTTATGCTTGAGAGAGATGCTTTATAGTATGAGAATGATGTGTTGATTTTACTGATTGTACTGTACATCTATTAAAGCCTTAGATTATTACATTACGGGTTAAAACCCATACCAATGTAATTTCAATCGTGTTAAGAAAGTATAGGTGACTTCACATGTTATTGTAGTTACTTAACATTAGAGAATATTACTTATTTTTTTCTTGTTAAAAATGTAGTTTTTATTTCTTACATTTATTAGATTGTTTTAATTTTCTATTACCAGTTGAATACCATTTCAGTTTATAGACTTTTGTTTTGATAGAGTTTACTGATGAATTTTTCAAAATACAAAAAAAAAGTAGTTTTCTTCATAACATACTCAGTTTTGAACTTACATGTAGTGTCATATGAGTATTCGTATTATTGTTAACTAAATGATTTATATTTTACTGATTTAATATTACAATGTAAGAATGTCAGTCATTGTTAGTTCTTGTCTAGTTTTCATTAAAAGAACAAAGATCTTTTATATGGATATCTTATAATTATATAATCATTGCTAAGTAAGAAGTTAAGTTGTTGCTATCGCAACAATCCTGGCAGACAATTGAGTAATATTTTGATGATTTATTTTGTTTGTAATTAGTTATTATGAGAAAATCTAGTTCCTAGATATTAGAATAAAATTTATTTTCTACTGTATCCATTTCAAATGTTAAAATATTGTTTAAATATTTTTTGAAATCCCTGAATATCAGGCCTTGTTATAAATAAGCTGCATAATCAATAGATCAAGGGACTTTTTGTTGATAATCCAAATACTCAAAGTTTACGTAACAAGAATTATAGTGTGTGTGTGTGCAAACTCTTGAGGGTTGATTATGCTGCAGTTTAGCATGTGGGAACGTATAGAGAGAAGGTTGACTTTTTGCACTTCTGTATATAGTCAAAAAAGAGAGAAACCTGTATAATAGTAAGATCTTATTTTGAATAAAAATGTCTATAATTACAAGGAGTTTTGTTAAGGCTAATAAAATGACAGGCTGAACAAAATTGCTTGCAAAAGTGGCACAGAGTTAGCACTCCATACCCCTTCAAAAAAGTTGCTTTGCTTTATGTGGACAGCTTGTAGTTTGCCAGGATTTTTTCAGCTGGAAAGATATGCCATCCTTCCAAGATCTCATGACTGACAAAAGCTCCACTGGTTCAAATCTGCCTGAAAATCATTAATTAAAAAAAAAAGAAAAAAAAAAAAGAAAAAAAAAGAAAAAAAACAGGTACTTCACACCATCAAGGTGAAATCATGGATCAAATATTCCGTACATTATTCAAAAACTACTGCATGTTTAAAGTATCAAAAAACTATATTAAAGATATATACTATTCAAACCAGTTTCTGACAATTTCAGTGGTTTATTGTTCACAAAAAGAAAAGATTCTTCAAAAGAAATACTGACTTTCACAAAAGAGTCAAATCATGAACAGGCAAACCAAACAGCACACCGTAGCTGTAGTTGTTATGTGGTTATTTTTTATTGCTGTAGTGGTCCTGTTCTTTTAGCAGGTGAAAAGAAAATCCCGCTGGAATTTTACCATTTTAATGAAAAGCATTCAAGAAACCTTGTCCTTATATATGCCAAAGCTGGAAAGATAAAGTGATTTGGCCGTTGTTTTATCTGGTATCTCCAGTATTCACACTGAATAATTCTTAAAGTTGCACTTACTTGCAACCCTGCAACTTTCATCTGCTGAAAGGACAGATGTGCTTGGTTTTACTATTATGTAATCACAGACTTACTTTTTGCTTGTAGTTGCTCCAAATTATGTACTCTGTCCTGGGCTGCAATTTGTTTTTATGCTTATTTTATTATTACCGCTATAGTTGACCTTGCTGTATGGAAAAAAATAAAGTGAAATTGCCCTAATGAAAGTTCTCCTCCTTAATTACATCTTTCTGTACCAGGGTTAAGAAGTTCCGCGCTTTCTTTTGCACGCGTTTTTATTTTGTTCATATATATGTGTGTATTATGGAAGGGACGTCATTTATTTTGGGGGGAAAAAGAAGCTGCATGGCAGCCTCCTTTAGTTAATTCCGCGGCGTGTGTTGCGTTGGGCGCGCAGAGCGGGTAGCGCGGCTCGGCGCTGCTGCGCGGGGCTGGTCGCGGGCTTGGTGGCGCGGCTGGACCGGCACTGGGGATCCCGGAGCAGAGCGGCGCCCGTTGTGAGGCGCCTGCACTCGCCGTGGCTCAGCGAGGGTGATCCCCGCTGAGCGAGCTGCTTCCCAGACTTGCTTTGCCCGTTTGCAGCTGCTGCTGACGGGAGCTTGGCGCTCGCCGCCTGCTGCTTCAGTTCAGTTCATGCGCGAGCCCTGTGCGAGGCAGCACTGCCCAGAGCATCTGCTTCCTCCCCCGCGCCGAGGGCAGGGCAGAGGCCAGCAAAGCTGAAGCGTTTTCTTGCAGAAAAATCCTGTTTCCCACCCAAATGAGCTCTGTGAAAGGCGGTGTGAGCGCCGCACCCGGGATACAGCGCGGAGAGCGAGCCGGGCGCAGGGCGCGGGCCGGGTCCCGCTCTGCAGGGAGGCTCCCGGCGGCCCGCGGGGCTCCGAAGCCAGGGGCACTGTGATTAAAACAGCAGCCCTGCTCCCGACCGTGTCTTATCCCTGGGAGGGTTGCTCAGAGTGCCGGGCGCCCTTTGCGGAGCCAGCCAGTGAGGTGGCCTCCGGGCGTCACCGCGGCCTGGCGCTCGCAGCCAGCGCGGGGATGCGGGCGGCTGCGCGGGGTGCGCTCGGTGCTGCCCGCCCGGAGCCCCCGCGCCGGCACCGAGGGAGCCCCGCGCAGCCCCGCGCTCCTGCAGGAGCAGCCCGTGCTGCTGCTGCTGCCAGCGCCTGGAGCTGCTGCCCGGAGCTGCTGTCCGGAGCTGCTGCCCGGAGCGCCTGGGTTGTGCCCGGAGCTTGCACCCGGTGCACGCCTGGTGCTCACACCC
>JAVCKT010022006.1:0-10551 GCA_032273925.1 Rhynchotus rufescens
AAAATAAAATAAAATAAAATAAAATAAAATAAAATAAAATAAAATAAAATAAAATAAAATAAAATAAAATAAAGAGAATCTACTAATTTAGCATATCCTTGTGCTTTATATATTGAAAGTCTTAAGACCTAATAAGATACAGAGTCAGGAACTGTACTACAAATTAAATGTTAGAATAAATCCCGCTTCAGCCACAAAGAGAAGTTAATACAAATACCAGAAGGCTTCAAGTTCCGCATACTTTAGTTGCTGAGAATTTTAATGCAGTTCCCAGATTGAACCAGTGGCCCATGAGTGCTGGTGTTAATTTAAAGATCAACAGATTAGCTATTCCGCCTGTTCTGACTGCAGCAGTCCTGACAGCAGTAGCACTGCAACCAGACTAAGGTTCATGAGAGTCTCAGACAGAAGCTAAAGCAAGAACAACTCACTTCTCCAATACAAAACAAAGTTCATTGCCATTTAGTACAATCAATATTGGAGCAGAGCCCTGAACAATTTTTCCATCTAGCAGCTTTATCCATGAAAAGAAAAAGATAATTTTGTTTTCCATAGGGGATCATAACTGTGTCTAGTAGTATGTGAAGTCTTTTGCCTCAGAAGGTGCTCAAGGTTGAATGACGAGGGAGTCACTCCTCTCCTGGAGTCACTCTCCAGGAATCAGTGTAATCATAAAACCACAGAATTCAGGGTAGCAAGAATCTCTGGGAGCTTCTAGTCCTGTTCAAAAGCAGGAACAAAAGCTTTCTTCTACTCCTGCTCAAAGCAGCCTTGACAATGAGGTCAGATCAGCTTATTCTGGACTTGTCTTGAAAATCTCCAGGCATGAAGAGTGCACAACATCTCTAATCATCCCTTTTCCACACTTATCTATGTAAAAGTCCTATAAGAAGAGGGTGAGGTGAGCTGGAAGCAGGATGTGTTGGGCTGAAGGAAGCACGCATGTATGGTGCAGAGTGAGTATGTGGATGTAGAGCAGAGGTTGTGAAAAGGTCCTTGAGCAATCCTATGGATCTGAAAGGCCTTAGATAAACTAGTCCTCTGAAAGCTCTGCAGCCTGGATTCTGCCCAACAGATGGAAATTTCTGTTCAACAATTCATGTATCTATTATTTCCCATAAAAAGCCATAAGTGTTTTCTTTTGTTTCCCCAAATGCCTTTTTCAATGAAATGAAACAAAAATTTCAGTTAAATGAAAGTGCTTCAGTTAAATAAGCTGCACTAGCTTTATGTGGACTAGGATGCTCAGCAGTAAAAACACATGGTACTTAAGGGCAATACTTTCTGAAGTGGCTCTCAACTCTCAAATCCATGGTGAATGAAGAGTTCATTTTAATTCTTCAGCATTCTGCCTGGGGAAGTAAATCTAAAACCCAATTGATCATAACCAACTGCAAAGCTCTGATGCATATGTTTAAACATGTAGCTAGTCCTAAACGCTCTGTATCACTGTCATAGCAGTGTGCTACTGACACTCAAGCTCAGGCACTTGAAAAAGAAATCAGACAAAATGACTTTTTCAAAGGAACAGACACACAAAAGAGTAAAGTCAGGAAATGAAAACAAAGCTATCTGCTATCCAGTAGTGTTGGGAACTGAAGATAATAAAACTGAAGAAAATCTCTGAATTTCTTAGTGTTTGGTAATGAAGTGGCATTTTTTTTTTTTTTTTTGAGTGTACTTTCATGTACACATTGTGCTAGAAAGTGCAACTACAGGAAAATATTAGCATGTAGAATTGTTGAGGAATATGCATTTTCAACGTTCACAGTACCATGATTCTAATTATTCCATGAAATTGGTCAGAGATCCAGCACACCTCATAATTTCTACAACACAACAACAGTGTCAGTAGTATATCAGGCCTTTGATAATCCCTTGCTCTGGGTAGATAATTTCATCCATAAATACAGACTGATTTCAATGAGAGCAAGAGTTCCTGCAATACACCTTTGATCTTCAGGTTTGTCACATACTAACCACCCTTTGCAACTGGGCCATCTACTTCAGCTTTATACTACGAAGAGAACATACCGGTCTCATACCTGAGTTGCTGGATGCTTTCATCTGCCTTTCCATACAAAGGAGATCAAGGACATTCAAAGACTCATAGAGTGAGGTAATAAGCAGATTTTGACCAAAGGTGCCAGTTCCACTGATCTCACACTTCAACTCAAATACTGCCAGAGTCCTACACAGTACCAAAACTTTCTGATCAACTATGAACACTGTGATTACAGGAACACCAGAAAGACACAAGAGGCAATTAGTCCTTTAAATCCTGAAAAACTATAGAGACATCAATCTAGAAATGCACATATAGTCCATGGGAAGGTCTTGGACATGAGGTAATAATCTGTAATTTTTCAGAGTTTAAAAAAAAAAATGTTGTTGAAGTCTACAAGATATCAGATAAGCATGCCAATTCAGTTAATGTCAATTTTCATATTTCCATCATGCTAGCATTAAAAGAAATAACATTACGAAAATAAGTTAAAGTTATGAAAATAATTGTCTTAACTTAGAAAATAAAAAATACACAATTACTTCAAGGCTGAAACTTTGCATAATAATATGTAAGCCCAAGATAATTGCTCCAGCCAAGTGGTGAACCTATGAAAATAATGAAGATGGTTTTATGAAACACTTTAATGCATATAACTTAACTGCAGCAGCAAGACTGTTACAAAGAGAACTGTTAAATATTTCCTTCACCACAGCCACAAAGTCATATTGCTTCATGTATTATTCAGCATACATTTAAAATAGGTATCATTAAACTGCCCATATACAAATCATCCCTTTCCTGGCATTCCTATTCCTCCATAATGACTCCACACCAAAAAGAACATGCACTAAGAGGCAGAAAACACCTGAATAAAAATAGCTGACTAACACCTTGGACTTTGAATCTACTCTGAAGTGAAAACATCTTGAGATCAGCATAAAATTCATCAGACCTCTAGAACTGTCACCAATATTAACAACATTTCTACAAATGGAATAAAATATCCTAAGACAACAAAAAAATGCAGTACCAGTGATACACAGCTAAAAATTCTGACCATAAACCTCATTCAAATGTGCTAACATACATGCAGTCATTAATCAGCAAAAAATGAGTGTAGAAGCTCAAAGTTAATATTGTCTACACATTAACCTCCAGAAAAAAAAAGGTTAAATAAAATTGTATTATCTGTCAAAAAAGAGTGGACCATACCTTTGTCTTCACATCTACCGCACTATTTTCAAGAGCCCGGTTCTCCTTACTGTGTACACCATATTGTCTAGATTCTTCTGATCCATTGGAAGCTGCAGACTTAAGGAGAAAAATCAATAAATTACTTGGTATATTCGCTGTTATTCTGTTATTCCTAAATATAAAGATTAGCATGGACATACAGAAGGGTAACTTTAAATCTGGCAAAAAATAAGATTTTCACCTCAGTGTTTTGTCGTAGAAAAAAAAATCTATGTTTAATCTTTTAGCCACTCTCACGGAAGTCTGTAAAAGTCTTTATAGGCTAAATCTACAGGATGATGCTTATCATAATTCCTAATTAACTTCAGAAGGAGTTCAGGGTGCTTTGCAGATCTCAGCACCAGAAAACAAAGATAAAGAAGGAAATCAGTGCCTTACTGAAAAGTACAGCTGATGGGTTCTCATCTAGAGAAACTGCAGGAATAGTTCTGGTAACGGCATAAACTGAATTATGTGGTTTGCTCTCTCATTTTTAATTCATGGCATTCTTTTAAATGATGTATTTCTGAAAGTTCAATGCTTGTGTAGTGACCATATTTGGAAATCTTTTAAATTAAAATGCAGAAATTAAATCTTGTATTGTTCACATAAATCTTATATTGTTCACATAAAGCTATCATACACAACTTTTTTTTTCAAAAAATATTCTCAGTAGAAGGTATAGTAAAAGGTTACAGTTGTCTTTTTAAACAAAAAAAAATCTGAACTTCTGAAAATCTGTTATTGTAGATTTTGCATTGATGAAGCAGATAGAAAATATCTGCCTGTTACAATGCTTTGACCTGCAAGAATGTGTTTGAAGAGTTAGCCTTTGAATGAAACATGACAACTGCCACTATCTCAGATCTCAGAAAATTTCTGGATATTTTGCAAGATCACAGATGGAAAGCAAAGTGAATTCAGAGAACGATGCCTTGTATCTATCAGCATCAAGCATCACAGACACTCTAGGCCCTTTCTTTTTCAGGCTATATATCATAAGCGCAATCAATTTTAATACAACAGACAAGAAATGGTTAGCATTTTAAATAGACCAACCTTTGCCAGCGTAATTTAGAAAACAGCAAACTGATGCCACAGAAACAGCCAAATCATATCCACATGTGCAAATGTTTTCTCCTCTGATACTAGCTTGTTTATTTAGGGCCGAGTCCAGTAACGACTGAATGCTGGCCATGATCCAGCAAACTACTTAGACACGTGCTTAACTTCATTGGAACCAATAGTACTAGTCATGTGCTCCAGTCAAGAATGTGTTTAAATGTTCTATTGGATCAGACCCAGACAACTCAGCACTATATGGAGTTGAGTGCATTGGACTCCATGCATGTCCTCTCTAAATACGTGGCTCTTCTAATACAACCACATCCTTGGAGAACCATGTATTCCTTTCTGGGTTTTGCTTCTTACCACAGAAGATTGTTGCATTATCCCCTAATTGCAATCTGGAAGGGAAAAAGGTAGAGCAAACCAATCTGCCTAAACTCTTATAGAAAAGCAAGGAACTGGACCCAAGTCTCACAGTGCTGAACACTGTATTTTTCCTTAGAGCACATAAAAAATCCCAGCAGCCCCTTAAATGTGTTCTTTCAAAGGGAGAAAATGGATTTTACAAGGAGGGAGGGAGTATGCATAAAAATTTTCATTTCATCTTTGCTTTCTCTGAGTACCTCATGTAAGTATTTTCCATTTTTATTATTTACAGACCACAGTATAAGCTACACAAATCAAAATAGTATCAATTTGCTCTAATCATCAAGACCATACTCTGCCTGATCCTAAAATGAGCTTAGCTTCTACAGTTCCTTACAGAGGGACTTGGCAGTTTTCAGCAGAAACTGCAGACTAAAGAGCAGCATTTATCAAAGGAGTGCAGCTGCAAAACTGGATAAGGTACAACTTGAGTTTGTTTATATTTTACCATTCTTCCTCAAATTTGTCACCATTAGTCGATTCCAGTATTTTGAAAGAATATAAAACAATGTTTCATGAAATGGTATGAAATATTTCAATTGTTTCCCTTAGGGAAATGGGTCACAGATTAATTGTGAAGAGCAGTAAACCAAGGACATTAGGAGGATACAAACAGCTCAAGTAAGAGCAATAATAATAAATCTGGAACATCTTTCTGTTCCAGTGTATTAAGGTTCAATATGCATTAGCAAAATAATATATAGCTCCCAAACTTGAACAAAGTACACATTAGCAAATCTTCTGAAAACCAATAGTCATTTAGCTTCGTGTTTTTGAAATAAACTAGACAGCACAATGCAGGAGACAAAAAGGATACTTGCTGTGTCTTGTAAAATGTTTGTTAAAACATAGCACTCCTGGGGTTAGTCTCTTCACCTTACTCCTAATTCTAACCCAAAGCATATGCTGTCTGAAATTATTTGTACATAGTGTATGTAAAAGTTGCCTGCTTAGAAAAAAAAAATAGCAGGAGTATCTCAATATTCCTAAACTCTGCAGATAGGACTGGTACCCTGAGACGAGCACGACTTATGCATCATGATTTTACCTAGCTTTATGAGAATCTAAAAATAATATCTGTAAATTTAAATTGGAAATACTAACAAAGATCTACACTTCTTATCTGTTGTCTATATCTAAAAGGCTGGTATTTGGAATAACTCTATCTTCATCTTTGCAAAAGAAAATATTATCTTATTCCCCTCCAGCTGGTCAGTAAAAAGAGATGATATTTTAACAAGCGAATGTTACAAAAGCAGATTAAAATATCATTCAGTAACTTTGTTCACATGACTAGCAACCATGAGAATCACAGCTCATACCAGCAATCTTCCAATTTTATGTATAATTAATGCTAATCTATTTAGATTATAATTAACACGGACTATTTAGACTGCAATCTCTTCAGGGCAATGTCTCTTTCATTGTGCAAACTTACAGCATAATTTAAATGTTTATTAATAAAATAGTAATCACATTAGCTACCTTGTTAACTTTATCTAATTTTAACAGTGCTCAGCTACTGCTTTTCTGTGCTTATAACACATCTTTCCTTCAGCTTATTAGGACATGCACAGTTGTCACAGTCAACTGTCAACAAAATGCTTGCTGATATTTTTTTGCCAAAGTACATAGCTATGAATTATGAAAGATTTGTCACTGGTTCCACTTTCAGCAGGCAGCCTGTTCTAGTTCATGTTTCAGCCAGGAACCAGCCAGAAGGAGCATCTGCCCTCACAGGCAATTATGGCATATGAGGTTTCCAAGGCTTCCTTTAGGAGGCCTTCCTGTAGCAGCCAAACTCTGCAGTCTATTTATATGGCTTCAGAATTTATCCCTAATATAAGAATGTGAGGTACTTGCAACTGTTCAGAGCAATTGCCACTTCTACCTCTAGGAATGAGATCCAACTTTGGAAATACTTTGATTAATAAAATACCATAAGGAACACACATGCAAACTGTATTCTGCTCTTCCATGCTCTTGGATGTTCCTGCCACGACCTTGAGTTTATTTGCACACACACCAATATGGGATATTTTCTAGGGCACATAAACTACTTTACGGCTAGAAAAGGCTGATCAGCTTTGCAAAGTGACCCAAGAGCCCTGGTGGGAGGACAGGGGAGTAACAGTCCACTCGCCTAAATAAATCTGCAGCAGCCACAGGATCCTATAGCAGACAGCATATGGAGCACTCTCCTGTGAGCTTTAAGAGAGGAGTTCAATTCACAGAACGATCCGAGACCTCTTTGGGGCCTTTATATCAAGAAAAGGTTCTCTGCTCCAGCCCCTTGAAGAACGATAGATAAATGCCAGTTTGTCCCAGATGATTTACTTTGGGTAGAATTATTTATTTTACGTAGAATATAGGTAGATTTATTAGAAAGGTATTTAAAAAAAGAAAAAAAAAAAAGAAAGAGAAAGAGAGAGATCTGTTAGCTTGTGACTGCCAATATCTGTCAAAAAAATCTATCATCCCAGTAATCAAATGCTCACAGGAATATACAGTGCTGAGAGATACTGCTTTTATTTAATTAACTTTTTAGAAAGTAGGCATTTTACAAATCATGAGACCATTTTAAAAGCTACAGGGGGGAAAGTAAAATACAATGTAACATATGCCGGAATTATCCATTTCACAGTACATTGATGTAAATTAATTCATTTAGCAGCTATGCTAGAGTAGGGAAGCAACCTGAGATGAACTGTGATGCACAGTATGATACAAGCAAACAACACAGCACACTTCACACCAGGTTACAGCCAACTCCACTAGCAACCTACCAAAGCCATATGTGAGCTAAAACTGGATGCAAGTCAAGTTCATCTTTTGCAACATGCCAGCAACAATAAGATGGTCTTCTCTGTCCATGACCTGTCCATCAAAAACCACATTTTCATTGCACCTAGGTAGAACTGGCAAGTTCTCACACAAGGATTGCAAGCATCTCAGCTTGGGTTTCTTGCTGCCAGCAATCATGAACCCTCCCCAAAAGCTGCAGCTGTTGGACAGTTTGTGGAAAAAAAAGGGACTTGAGTTTTTCCTGCAACGCCATGCAGATAAAAAGTCCTAGATACTATAAAGTGTGCTTTCCTCTTTCCATAGACTTTCCATTCCTGTCCCTGTGTCTCTTATTGTCACTATCACAGAAAGAAATCTCATTCGGCTTTCTTTTTTTTTTTGGTCAAGAATTAATTTTGGTCATATCACAGAAGACTGAAAACTTACACAACTCTAGATCAGAAATCAGAAATATGATCCTGCTGAAGTCAGGCAGAATTTTGGGTTTGCTGGGCCAAAATTTCATTCCAGAAATAATATAACAGAGCTTAATACTTGGGCTGCTTGCCCATAAAATCCTTTAAAAATGATGCATAATTGTTTCTGAAACCCCTTACAAAAGCATGGTTCTTTACCCCTAGTCTAATGTTTTAGTAATCAAAAAGGATTTTGTTTCTATTTCCACGCCAGAGTCTCTGGTTCATTGTTTGAAGATTTTGCTCCAATTTACAGTGCAGTAGTGCAGCCCTTACAACCATCCTAAGTCAGGGTAATGTTGCAGATTGCTGCAAGGTCTCTAAGCTAACCTTGCAAGAATTTCACTGCAGTCTCCAATAAATCGCCAATAAAGTGAATTGAGATGACCAATAACTTTGAACTGAGAAAAGGAAAATATGTATGTGAGCATGAATTCTACCGTACAGATCTCACTAAAAATGTATTTTTTTAATAAAAAATCTTGTATTAACAAGTAAAAGTAACTATCACAATAACTTCCATTTTTATGGCTGGGATTTTTATGACTGCACTTTAGCTAATAGGGATTCAGCCTTTTGGAAAATGATATGACAGGCTTAGTGCTAGAGCTCAAGAACAAATGTGTGGCTGCAGGCTTAAGTTTCAGAAAAGTCAGGATCTGATTTACTACTGCCCCCATCCTCCTGGAAGTGAGTCTTGATCTTGGCATTTTTCCAGATATCAGAGTATCAGCAGTGAAGTTTTCATTTGCTTGTCCCCAATACAGATTTGTCCAGCTGTCTGAAAGATGGATGGTAATCCCTTCAGGTAGGCTAACAACATGCTTGCACTCAAGCCCCATCTCCCTTTTTGTCCATGTCACATAAATATTCAGGAGCACTCTAACTAAAGCAAGAAAACTGACTTTCCAGGCAGGAAATTCAGACAGGGAGAAGTGACTGAATCACTAGGACTTTTTCTCCTCCCTCTGCAGAGAGTTCAGATGAAGCTGGCTAGGGTTAGTTGGCTCCTCAGACTCAAGCCCTGTGCTCAGGAGTCACACCCAGCAGCTTCATTTTGCAGATCCAGGTTCCATCTCCCTCTGTCAATCCTGGACATCTTTATTTTCAGCTGGACTAAAAACCAAACTATTCATATTTCTCCTTTTCCAGCAAGCAGATCACCCTAAGGTCACACACTGGTGGAGGATGCCAAGTGCAGTGGTTCAGGCAAGGGGAGAGATTATAACATTGCTCAGCTGTGAAAGTACTTGCAAACACAAGCCTCACGTGTCACGTTTACAGTAAGAAATCTAAGAAATCTTAGACAAACACAAGAATAATTGCTCAGGTATAGTCCCTCCCCTGCTGGAATCCAGCACACCAAATACAGGCAGAAAATCAAAGGCTCTGCTGTCCTGCTGCATGTGACAGAAAGGAAAACTGGGCAAACAACATTGCTAAGATAAGCCCTGCTGCAAGGATGAAGGAAGCGTGATGCACAGTCCAGCAGCATGAGAATGAGATTCCAAGCATGAAATTGGACAGGTATATTTTTGAGGGAAAGATCCTCTCTTACTCTAGCTCCATTTCCACGCAAGAAATTGAGTCAATTAACATATATATTTATATATGGCTGAGTTCTAATTCTGATAGATTGCTTTTCAAAACATTCTCAGCACCAGCATAAGCAGGCTTTGTAAGGACACGACGATGAATGAGATGAAAACTTTAAACAAATACATGTATTTCCCTCAGCTCTGTGGAGCTCAGGCAGATCTGGTGTCTCGCTCTTTTGATTCTGTACCTTTCAGGCATCAGTCTGCACTTTGCTGGGCATAAAAAATGAGATGAAACATGAAGACTAATTTGGGATATTAAAGATCTATTTCTTTCAAATAAAACTGAACCCATTACTGATGTCTCCTAGAGGCTGGAAGAAAAGGACTAGAAAAATTAAAAGGCTGAACATAATTAATGAATGCTCATTCAGAATTGGCTATTATACAACATCTTGGAAGCTAAATTTACAGCTGTAGAGGGCAGGCTGCATGCAGAAATGGGCTCTGGAATGAACTCCATGTGCACTGTGTCAAGCTTCAGGGAAAATACAGGGAACGGAGCTTACAGGGAGGTCCCTTCAAGCATGGAGTGATCACATCTGCCAGAAGCCCCTCCAAGCTGGAAGGTCAGCTGGCTGCACAAAGAATAGCATGTTAGGGTACATGGTTTGCTTCCAGTTGTGCCCATTTATGTGCCCACGAATGCGTACATTTATTCATCAGCTGCAGTGGAATCTCTGCACATTTAAGCCCCTATTAGTGAAATCACAGTCTTGCCCTGAAAATATAAGCAGACCACAGTTGGAAGCAAATGCAAATACTAGGAAACAGAAAACAGAAAATAAGTGATTGATTAAGAGAGAAAACATGACTAATTATTTTAAATGAAATAATATTTGCATATTTTAATTAGCAATGATAATGTTTATTTTACTTACATAGAAGTAAAGTTCTGGGTACAAAAATTCCAACCTACATATTTCAGTTGCCATAACAACTTGATACATTTATTCTC
>JAVCKT010022007.1:0-17490 GCA_032273925.1 Rhynchotus rufescens
TCTTATCCCCTCTAACTGGGGTTTAATAATCCTGACAAATGACACATCAGTCGGATTGAGCTGTCTTTTTGCTGTGGCTTCTTGTGACCTACTTGGTTCTTTTGTGACTCAGAATCCTGAAGAGCCTGAGCGGCAGTTTAGAGAGGCGCTAACCACAGAGTTACCTGCTCCCACTCCGGCTTCCGCTTCCCAGGGTGATAAAAGCTGACTGGTCAGTCCTCTTAACCTGCAAATTTAAACATCTTTTTTTTTTTTTTTTTTTTTTAAACTAAATCTTCAGACCTCTACATAGTGGAGAGGTTTTACGCTAACAGTTTCACAAGATATATGGTATACGCGGGGACGTTTTTGCATTACAGAAATGCGCACAAAGCCAATTTCTTGGGCAGGCTCCAGGTTTGTTTGCTCCGTTTGCAGGCGTTGAAGGGCTCCGTAGCTGCCGGCCGCGTTTCGGCGCCGGTGCTCGGAGCAGGGAGAGGTTCTGGTGCCGCAGCCGGTGGCAGCCGCTGTCCGGGGCTGAGCAGCAGCACGAGGAGCTTCAGTCTGCACACACTTGTATTTGGGAGCGCAAATCCCCCTCAAACAGGCAGGGTTTTTTTGCTTCTTCGTGGATGGCTGCTCGGTTTTGAAGTTTCCCCACATGGGGCACAATTCTTGCGAAGGTTGCGTTTGGGCGCCTCAATTCCACCTTGAGCTTAAAAATAGTTAGACTTTTAAAATTGCCTTTTCAGACTGAATTCAACCTTGTAGTGTGTGCATCATGGTTGGGTGTTTCATTTACAGATATGTCTGCAGTCTTTTTAATGTGGTTGATCAGCCAATACTGATCTCCAAGATGAGTTTCCTTTCCGTGGGTTAAACTAGACTAATTTTTTATTTTTTAAAGTTTGTTTTTGGGATTTTTTTTTTTTTTTTTTTTTTGTAAATAGATCAAAAGCTGGGGGTGGGCATAAAGGGGGTCATGCTAGGCTCCTTCAGAGGTTTCACGGGGGGCTTTGAGGGGTCAGAATGGCTGCATCTTTTTATTTTAATGGTATACCAGTTGTATTCATTATTGTTCTTTCCTGTATTAATGAGTCTCACTGATCTGTGCTCCCCTAGTGCAAAATCTTTCTATTTAGCTTGGTTTGACCATGTGCTCCCTGAAGCTCTCCTTTTCATGAGCTTTTCCCATTGCTTTCTTTGTCTGGCCAGTTTTCTTTAGCTGTGCGGGCTGCAGGAATGACTGCTTGCTTCGGCATAACAAAGAAAATCATGTCGTTTTACTGCTGCTGGAGAGCTGCTAACTTCATGGCTGCAAAATACACGTCCAGGTGAAACAGGCGGCTCGCAAAGTCATATTTAGTGAAATATCTGTCTTATTCCAGGTCTTAGGAAACTTTACCAGATCTCTGTTGAGAGGAAGAGCCTGCTTAACTAGCCACAACTCCAGGATGGAGATTGTTTACAGTCCCCCGCAGATTGAGCTTGATTCTCTTTTTCTAATGTATTCTCTGTGCTTTGGGTTTCTGGTGTCCTTAGAGTGTCCTTACAAAAACTGGTATTTTTTTTCTAGAAACTCAGATTCTAGAAGCCACAAAGTTTATGGCAGTCTTGAGGCTGGCAGGAGAGGAAAGGAGGCAGCTGCTGGAGTGTGTGTGTGCCTCTTCTTTTGGATATGTATCTAGATTTAAGGTGTGAGTCCGAGCATTTTCTGTTGTCCCAAGAACTGGGATCCTCCCCTTTCCTCCCTCTGCCTAAAATCTTGGGACTTATAGCTCAGCCTCGTGATTACTTTTTGAGGTTTGAATTCTTGGGAGCCGGGAATCCTGCCGAAGTCCAGTCTCCCCTTTCAGCTTTTTCCCTCATGGCGAGAGAAGGAATTCTTTCTCTCTGCTTTCCTCGAAATTCAAAGAGCCCAGTCTTTGGGAGAATAAAAGGGCAGCAGTTCTGTCTTTTAGCTCTTCCCTTACTTCGACTTGGGCAGAGTCAGTCTTACTTAGGCACCACCTCAGAGCAGCTCGGTTCTCTCTCATTTTTCAGCATAGCAGCAGAACTGCCCTCGCTAGGTTCCCTCTGCCCCTAGGTTTGGAGTTGGGAGTCTGACAAGGATTGCACCGACAAGAATTGAGCTCTGCTGCTCTGCAAAGCTGGAGCCCAGGGAAGGATGCTGGCACTGTGTGCACAGTAAACCAGCATGGGGCTGGTTCTCCTTTGCAAGGCTGTCTGCACCGCTGGGAGGTTTGCTCCTGAAGAGAGGATTATTGCTATTATTTTTTAGATTTTTTAGATTTTGTCCTTTGTCTGCCAGGGGAAGGCTTTCACTTACCCATATGGAGGAAGCAATCGGAATCTTCAAGCCTAGAATTATTCTCTCATTTAGTTGCATAATCAAATACAGTAGAGTGGATTGGAGAAAAATGTCCCAGAGGAAATGAAATTTGTTTTTTTAAGCCGTGAAACTGGCTTTTTTTGGCCACTCTTTTCAGATATGTAGCTGCCACACAACAAAGCATTTGAGTTTATTATGGTCTCCACTTCTGCCTTTGGAAGGGGCCCTGTATTCAGCACGCTTATCTCGGCCGTGGTGTACGAGCATTGCTGGCCTTCAGCACTGGAGCTCGTGTCAGGATGCTTGAAGCACTGCAACTACCTACGTGAAGCACTACAGCCGCCTTCCCGAAGCACTACAGCTACCTAACACCCTTTTTTTGTTCGTTTGTTTTTTTGTTTACCTTCTTCTGACAGTAGAAGAAAATGAAACAGAGGACCAGCAGGCAGGTGTGGGGGACACAGCCGCACAGACTGGTAATGCTGAATTCCTTCCTCATTGTTTCTTTCCATTTTTCTTCCCTTTTTTTTTTTTTTTTTTTGGTTTTGGATTTTGGTTCGGAGGTGTTTTGGCAAAGCCTGCACTCCTCTTCCCCCTCACTGTCAACTCAGAATGCATTTTTGAAGGTCGTGATGAGAAAATGTCATTCCTCTCCCCTCACTTTTCAATTGCTGAGAATTAAAAATTCTGCCTTTTGTAGGTCAGCCAACTGAAGGGGAGATGCTTACCTTTTAAAAGCCCATTATGTTTTCCTTTTTGTTATAAGTAATCCTCTCTAACCTCCCCCTCCATGTAAAAACCCACTATATGCCAGTTCAGAGGAACTTGAATTTTCATTCCATATAAGCCATGTTTAAAATATATGGATTGGGAACATTTATAATTGTTTATAAAATTTCTTACCAGTCAGAGAGCCTTAATTTTAAGCCAGTGGGATCAGGTGAACAGGTTTATTTTGTCAGAATTAACATGAAATATATTGATGATAGTAATAAAGAAATAAATGTTAATTCTTATAAGAACGAGGGCTCTTTTGCTCTTGCAACAATACGATTCTGTGAATTCAAGACATACCTCATTCGTGTCTTTGGTACTGGCTCCACAGAACTTGAATAGAAGAGCAGTGTGGACTCATCCCAATGGACTTGTTTGTTCTGCTGAGGGCCCTTTTTGGAGTAAAGACTGGTTCTTCAGCGATATTTCTAGAAGGCAGCTCGTCTCTGCCTGCATGTAGTGCGTAGGTAACTTGTCAAGAGTAGTTTGAGTTATTTCTCTTACAAAGGAGGGAAGCGCAGTTAACTTTTGCTCTGCCAGGATCTTTTATACTTTTGTTGGGTCGGTCTGGTTGGGGTGGTTGCCGCCTTTAGCTGGCTCTAGTGGCTCTATTCGTGTTGTTTAAAAGGAGGAAATAAAAGGGAGAGAGTTCTTTGATTTTTGATGGAAAATGTACTCAAGCTGTTTTGAATGTACTTAGGTCTCCACTTAGTAATTTATAAACTTGAAAGTGGAAATCAAAAATAACAATAATAAAAAAAACCCTTGTACTGCTTCTAGTAAAAGAAATAGAGGACTGTGAAACTGGAGATCAATATGACAGAGAATGGTTACTTTTCTATTTTTTTTTTTTCTTAAATTATTTTTCAATGGTTATACTGTCTTGTTAGCCTATTTATCCTCCATCATGTCCAGTGTTGTCTCTGTCTATTTCTAGGCAAGACTTGACATTCTCTTTCTCTCTATAGCAGGAATGCAATGTTGATATTAAAAAACAAAAAACCCTCTGAAACAGCAAGTAGCACAGAAGGCCCACGCTGTATACACACTGCCAGAAGTTTTTATAGTAATACTTTGTATCTAAGCTCTGGCTCTAACCGTTAAATGTGCTTTTTATAGAGTACCAAGTTATAAATGTAGTGCAGCTACGGCATATTAATCTTACTGCAGAGATTTAATGAGGCAGTTGTTTTGCGATGGACACTATTGGGAGCAGAGAGCGACAGAGTTTTACTTTACCACTGAGCTGGAGAAATATTCCTTGCCTGGTAATAATTATTACCACATGATCTTAGTTTTCCTTTCTTTTGCCAGCCCTTTTCCATGCAGAAGTGGCTTGGAAGGAGGTCTTCAGCAAGGCAGTGAAATGGATAGGAAAGTAGGCTGGTTTCTTGGTGGTTTGATGTTTTAGTTGTGATGAGCTGTGGATCCGCACAGCACAGGCAGAAATAAGTGAGAGGAGTTTCAAGAATACAGATAGTCTCTGCCAGTCCACCGAGATGGCTTTTAGATATTCATTACTTTTACTTGACTTTTATATTGGTTATAAAAAGTAAATGTGGTGAAACCTCATTTTTACATGGAGAGAATAGAATTTCTGCTGGTTGGCCTTAAACCGCTCCCATACTTGAAATTAATTGAAGTCCATGGCTTTATTACCTCCAACACTTTTAAACCAATGCAATTTTTCATTTTCCCCAAAGTTGCAGTTTTATTAGACCAAGTTACAGCAATAACATCCCTTCCGAGGACCACCAAGAAGGGAAGGGGAGAACCACCTGCCAGAGAATACAGTAATGAGAAAATCATGCTTCTTTGAATTTCCATTTACAAAGAATGCAAATATCAGTAACTGAAGACAAGTGCTTTTATTTATTGGTTTGTTTATTTATTTTAGTTCACGAAGTGTGTTAACAGACTGAATTTTCCTCTGTTTATTTCTACTCAGAAAACATAATCCACGCTAGATAGTTTTAACTGGTATCAGCACATCGAGCCAGGGTGTGGGCACCAGCACTGACATGTATTGAAAAATGTGAGCTGTTGTGTGGAGCTGTCTGAAACGCGGCACGGGGACCTCGGAAATGTCAGTGGTGGTTCCCTGTCACGAGGAAATTGTATCTGTCCTTATTGCAGGTACTAGGGAGAAGGGAAAAGTGGGAGACGATCAGCATTTGCTCTAGAGTCTGAGTGAGAGTCTGAGCTTTAAATAGGAGGTAAAGGAGCAAGAGCAGATGGTGTATATTGCACTTATAAAGCAGGTTTTCTTCTAGTCCCTCAAAAGAACAGCTCAAATAAGGTAGCTTATCCCCTAAATAAGGTAGTTTAAGTAGCCATTCAGGGTTAGACTAGCTCTTGACGGAAGACATTTCTTTTTGTAAGACACTTATTGAAAAACTACCTATTCAGAAAGCTTCCAAATGGTATTTCCTGTCTTTAAAAATCTTTTCATTTCTTTTTATTTCTGTGGTGCTGTCTCCTCGGGAAGGTGGATCACAGTGGAAATGCATTCATTGAGAGGCGCTGAGACTGCCAGAACTCATTTCACAAACCCGTTGTAGGCTAAGCTCAAACCTAGGTCCCCGAGGGTCCCACTTAAGTGTTGACCTAAAAACAAATGTGCCAGTTGGCTAGAGCACGTATTCCAAAGTTGCGGCAGAAGGGAATAAGCTTGACTGACTCCGGTCCCTGTAGAGCTTATATCTGCAAATGCAGAAGGAGAAGCAAAACATTTATTAGTCTTAAAACGATTCTAATTTTAATAACGAGTTTCCAAGTAGGAAGCTTTTTAAAATTGAACAATTCTTTAGGCTTTTGTGGACTAAGGGGTGCATGTGTGCATACGTGTGTGTGTGTGTGTGTGCTGTGGAGTTCCTGTACAGCACAAGTGCTGCTGGATAATAAGCCTTGAGAATTCCCTCCCCGCCTTCTCTTTCCTTCAGCATTGTACTTAAAGCAGAGTCAGATACTACCCTTATTTTAAAACAAACAGGTCTGTAAACTCTATGTGCAGCATTTAAATACTCATGTTAAAATTCAGGCCCAGCGCCCACGTTTCCCTGAGTGCCGTCAGTTTTATTAGATGGAACTGGGAGCTCGAGCTGAACAGCTACTAGCAGGCGATGTGCGCATGCTGCCTTCCAACAAGTGTTTAATGGTGTCAGGGCCCGTTTGCAACAGTTAAGACAACTATTTCTTTTTCTGAACTGCTGATAACCTGATGAAAGTGCTTTTATTAAACTTGCAGAGCATCTTGGAAAATATAGTGGCAAGATGTGTTGTTTATATTCAGACAGAACATTCCAAAATGGCAAGAATTTCCTAAAGAGCTTATATTTGATTTCTGTCCCTGCTGGCTGTGTAAATTTGCTGACTGCCCTTTTATTTGATAGTAGCTGCCCAAGTTAAACTTTCATTCTTGCAAGAACCTTGTGAATATAATTTGTTATACAGGACTCAATCTCTATGTGTAAGCAGAGCTTTTACACAGAAAATACATTTTTGCCTTCAGAATGTGCTTTTCAACTTTCTTAAACTAATCTGCTTTCCTTTTGTAATATAATTCCTTTACAAATAAATTCTGCCCGTTGCCCCTGTCAAAGCAATTCCTCGGGTTTGACCACGAGCCACAGAGCATGAGGAAGCCTTCCCGACGTGGGGCAGCTCCAGTTCCTGCTTGCAGCTCCTCGGGTGCCCGAGCAGTGAAGGGCAGGGCCACAGCAGTGCAGCACGTGGAGGGATGAGGAGCTCACATTATTGAGTGAGGGATGAGGAGCTCACGTGAGCTCACATTATTGCAGGAGTTTATCCTTATTTGCCAAAGTGCCTTGCTTCAGCCTCAGTTCTCTCAAATACCTAAAAGGAAAAATGAGATGGCTAATGTAGAAAAGGGAGAAGTGGTGAAGCACTTACATTCCTTGCGCTGGAGTGTACACAGCCATTTTTCTTCTGCATTTTACTTGTTGTGCTGTGGTTCCCAAGGAAAAACAAAGTGAAGTGCCAGCTTGCTTTATTAGGGAAGACAGATTGTTTTATTTCTGTCTTTTGAAGGAAGCTTTTAGTAAAGTGGGCAAAAAGTCAGGAGCCGTTTGAGCTCCTCCATTTCTCAGAGGAGGAAGAAAAGTTTTAGGCTTCACATTACGTCACATGGATACTGGTCACCAGAGCCGAGGCCGTGCAGTGGGTTGTGTCACTTGGTGCAGGGGGCAGAATTGTAGGTGAAACCTCCTAATTCTTCCAGTTTGGAAGCTTTGACAGGGCTCAGGGCTGCTCTTCTGAAGCTAGAACTACCCTGCTACTCTCCAAGCACTTGCTAACATATATAAAAGGCAGAGTTGCCCTTACACAGTGTTTAGGGTTTACAGTAGTTTATTTCCAGTTTTCTGTGATCTGGCAACTACAGGAATTCTACCAGGTTTGTCTCAAGTCAGACACAAGTTCAAAGCATGTGAAACATTTTGACCCAGAGTATAATCTTCATAGGGCTTTATTTGTGTCAAGTGATATAGTGATGGAGCACTGGAGTGATTGTAAAGTCAAGATTAATTTCGTGTTTATCTAAATCAAATTTGTTAGTCTCTTAATTCTGGTAATTTCCTGTGAAACGTTGTAGTTAACAGTGAAAAGAAGTTTCTGTGCACTCACTGATTTGATTTTTCTTTTCATTGAAACCTAATTGCATAGGTGACTTATCCTTTCTTATAATGATCAAAGCAACTTCAATAGCTGTGATAAAATTGACAAACTTAACATACAAGCATGGAGGAATTGCTTGGGTGAGGAATAGTGCTGCATTTGTGGAAGTAGAAGGGAAATTCTCCTTTCATCAAGGTTAGAAAGAAATTAAGGAAAAAGCCTCCTGTGCTTATTTAGCAATAAATTCTACGGTGCTGCAGGCTCAAGCCGAAAATATTTTTGCTTACCCTTACCACAAGAACCTGTCTTACTTTATGTGTTTTTTTTTCTTTTTAAAGATTATTAGTAGCCTAAGATCATGATCTTGATTTTCTTTCAGACCCTAATTGTAAACTAGAAGACAAGGCAGATGATGGAGAGGTGCTAGACTGTAAGAAAAGGCCGGATGAAGGGGAGGAGTTGGAAGAAGAAGCTGTGCACAGCTGTGACAGCTGCCTCCAGGTGTTTGAGTCGCTGAGTGATATCACAGAACACAAGATTAATCAATGTCAACTGACAGGTAAACAATACATATCTTTTTATGTCTTTTTGCACTGTTCCAGTCCTGATTTCCATTCTCTGCTTCTGAGTTCCCTCCTTCTTTGCCAGTTATTTTATTCCTGCACTTGAATATTTAGATTAGACCTTTATCAACAGATTCAGGGCAACGTTATAATATAAATGGGGCTTTATAAATTTCTTTATACTGAAGGATGTATGGAGAATTACACATTGGCATCTTATTTAAAGTGTACATTAGCTGTCTGTCCTGGCCGGTGCATGTGTTTTCTGGATTCATACTGTACAGCTTTCCATACTTTGCTGGCATAAATACTTTCTCAAGTCACTTGTGAATACAGTAGCATATATATATATATATATTCCTCTTATAAATGGGTTTAACTGTGTCTGCATAATAATGAATTTGTACAACGGCATGTGCTAGATTTGGATCGAATGTTGTTTTAGTCTAATTGTTCACTTAACAAGGAATGAAGCAAACTCTTTAGAGGTAAAATAAAACCCCACCTTTAGTAAGGGTTAGAAATGAATGCTGATCAGATGCTATTTACCTGAGCAGAGTTGGGAGAATGGGTCTGTAGCCTGAATTCTTTATCTTTTCAGGTAAAGAAAAAACAAATTAAAAAGTTGGGTTCCTCACTAAAATGATTGTAGACAGGCCCCTCGCCTTCGGAAACCCTATCAAATATGCTCAAGCAGTTTTGTCTTTTACATTTGCTGTCTCTTTCAGTGGTACTCTCTGTAGGCTCAGATAGACTCAATGTCAGTAGAAAAGCATTTTTATTTTTTATTAGATGGTATGTTATTTCTAGTCACTACAATATAAAAAGTATTTATTGTGCAGAGCAATTATGTTTAAAACCTTGATTAAGTTTTTGCAATTATAAAAACTGTCCCTCTTGTTTGGAAATGCTCTTGGAAATTGCCTATGCTTGTGCTCATGTTTGGAGAACTTTCTGGGTTATTTTTGGTTCCAGTGAATCAAAGTTGTGGCTAATTCTGGAAAGATGACATAAAAGTCAAGTAGCACTGGAGTTCTTGAGAATGGACTATGAAAAGGTGAACAGAGGAGGAGGAAGAGGGCAGGAGCAGAAGAAAAGTTGAGGAAGTAATAGGAATTTGCCTAATGGTTTTAATCCCAACTTCAAATTAAGGAAGATGAAAATCTGCCACAGCAGGGAATGCTTGCTTTTGCTAATATTTTGCTCTGCCTTTTCTTACTTTTAAAATGTTTTAATCTAAGATATAGGTACTTTTGATTTTCCCTAATCACTGCTGCAAACTCCTAAAAAGTATTTGTCTACGTTACGTATGATTTCTGGCAGTACAGATCTTCTCTCTTGAGTTTGAACAACTTTTATTGTTGCTCTGTCCTTTTATTTCTACCATCTTTCTTTTGCTCTTTCTTTTTCAAAAAATTAATGATTTTAGAGATTTATCTCTTCTTTCTTTCTCTCTCACAAAACTTCCTTCCCACTTCTCCAGATTCCCTGAATCTCTGCTTTCCTATCTCAAATCCTATTTATTCATTCATATGTTTTCCCCCTATTCTGCTGTGGTCCTCTTTCCTTCCTGGTTAGGTCTTGCCTCCATTCCTCAGCAAGCCCATGATTTCTCCTGCCAAGTAGGAGCTCTGCTTTAGTGCTACAAGCAGAATGTGCTGGACACTGCTCGCACAGTCACCTTGGGAAACTGAAGAGAAAGGGATGGGGGAAGCAACAGCAAGAGCCTGGAGCACTGCTCCTGCACTGCTGCCACCAGGCCTTGCAGGGAGCTGCCGTGCTAAATGAGAGGGAAAAGGAGTCTCCTTGGATTAGGCCGTTTGGAGTGCATGGCAGGAATATATGTGCAATGTTAGAGGGTGGAGGAGTGAAAACTATTCCTGTAGGAAATTGTCTAAATCACTAAAAATACATTTACCTCTCTTTCAAGGAAATTTGTGAAAGTTTCAAGGAAGTTTGTGATAGAACTACCTAGACTCTTTAGAAACTTGTCTGTCATTTTAAAAAATGCCAGATATTTCAGCCTCGGAAGTTCACATTAGATTTTTAAAGCCCTCCAAACCCTGTTTTCAGATGTCTGAGCAAGCAGCAGCTTATCTGATTTTTCTGCGTTTGGAGCTCTGTGGGATGGCTGAGGAGCTGCACTCGCAGCCACAGTTTCTGTGCTGCGCGTGTTGCCTAGTTGTAGGATCCCTTCCCGTGCACTTCCACTGGGTTACATCAGGAACTGCGTGGATGGGACAAACAGGAACTCAAGAAACTCTTAGTGACTTAGATACTCTCTAGTAAATCTCTGAAGTGAAACATGACTGTTGGGTTTCTTAGTGTCTTGACTGTGCCTATTTTCACCAACTGGTAGTGCACTAGGATAAGAGAACTGAGAATGAGGCTTTCCAGCACAGGTCCTTCAACTCATACTGGACCTTCTGATTTCTAACTCTGAAAATATTGGTTGTGTTCTTCTGAAGCTTTGTCACTTAGCAGACAGACTAAAATCACCATACTGAATCCCCATTCAGCCAAAAAGAAGTATGAGGTGAGCTGGTTTATTAATGAGAATGGCGGGCCCATTCTCTCAAAGTGTGAGTTACCTTCCACCTATTCAGAGCATAGAGGAATATGAGACTTAAAATTCTTCAAGATTTAGCTCTCAGTGTCTTAAATTGCTGTTCTATCTATTTTTTTAATTACTTTTTCTCAAAGGAAAAGGAAAAGAAGTTTGCCCCAACAGGTTCCTTTCTGTAATCTATTGTTTGAATTGAACTCGTGTTCTTTTTCTAGAGGAGGCCATAGTTGCTCTTTTATCCTAATGTGTGCACTATTGATCTTATCAATTTGGGTCTGATCCAGTATCCATTGAAGTCAATGAAAAAATTCCCATTGACTTCAGTGGAGGATAGAGCAGGCCCTTCATGATCTATTTACTTTTTTTTTCTTTCTTTTTGTTTTTTTTTGCCATCATCTGAAATTCTTGCACTGAAACTTTCTCTGAGAAGGTGATGATTTATTTATGTTAATTGCTGACACATCCTGTGATGTTTGTGGAATACAGATAATGGATAAAGGGGAGGAAAAAGTAAAAACAAAATCCTTGCATTATTTGTAACCACTGGCACGTAAGATGCTGAACTATATGAATTATATCATTAGAAGAAATTGGCAATAAAAATATGTTTTAACAGTGTTTCTCTCTGATGTTAATGCTTTTCTCACCCTATCCTTCCTGGAGCATTTTCATTCAATAACTTATGAGCCCCTTGCACATTTTCATTCTCCAAGTTGCATGTGTAAGCAAAGGGCCCTCTTAGCATGGCTGTGAAACAGATGTCCTTCACTACCACGGAACCCTCAACTCCACCTTCTCTCCCTCCATTCCCAAAAGATGGGTTTGATACAAGCTTCACCTTCTGTGCGTTTGCCGTATATGCTACTGGTGAGACAAAAAGTGGTCAGCCTCTTTCTGCAATCTTCTCCTTCACCTATAACCTGCCCTCCCTACCTAGTGCTTCATGCTGTTTGTTTCACCTTATTGTCCAAACTCTCAGGGATGATATTCTATGATGTCCTCGCTGTGTAGGTAAGAGCTGTCTTCTGTGTATCCAGAGGCAATCGCCTTGGGCTTGACTCTCTTGGAGATGCAGCAGGTCACTTTGGAATCATAAGCCTCAGTCATAGCCAGAGCAATGCTAGAAAAGGAGCATCCAGTGATCCAGCTGCCTTGCACCTTGGCAGTCATGAAGTGCACGTGTCATCCTAGCTGGCCGAGAGGCTGCACAACTCAAGTGATGGAAGTGCTGGTACAGGAGAGAAGCCTGCCAACTTGCACCTGAATGTCAATAGACCTAATGCTTGTTACAGATGACTGAAAATAGGCTGCTCAATCATATTTAGTCCTAAGGGTGTTCTGAGAGAAAAGGCATGAGCTATTTTCTGCATAAGGGATACTTATTTTACTATTAGGTGATTAGGTAAACTTAGTTTTACTGCTTTGTGCTCTAACTTAGTGCAACAACTTTGACGGCATTGAGTGTGTCAGGCAAAGCTGAGAGCCACTTGTGTTATTCCATAAATTGTTTCTGGTGCTGAAAAGGTTAGTGATTATAGCTGTGTATCCTCTGCTAAGGAGGAGATGTAATCCTTTTGTCTAGTGCTGATGAGAAAATCTTTCCACATTCCATCTGAGATGGAATTCCAACAGATGTGATGCGGTGAAGTCATTCCGAATGCTGCTCTCCACCAACACCAGGCTGGCAACTTTTAGCTGAGTCAATACTTGTGTGTTTCCCATTATGACCAAAGCTAAATTTCATGGGTATGGTCCTCTTGCGTGGTTGAAAAATAGATCACTCTCCTTGTGCACGTCTAGAAATAAGAGGTTGTGTTTCCTGACAGCTTTGCAGACAACATGTAGCACGTGTCATGGAATTACCAAATGGGAGGTAATGGAGATTTCACTCTAATGGTTTCCTGTTCTTGCTTCTTTGCTTTTCTTCTGAGCACCGAGGAATCTTTCACCTTTCTGAATGATGTGGTGAAGCCAGGACCATCTCTTTGTCTAGAAGACATGAATACTTCCACAGGGATTTTGTCCCAAGAATGTATGTTGTGCACAGTGAAACTGTGATCAGTCCTGTGAGCACTTGACATTCTCATGCTTTGAAATCTTAGCTGGTGTTGCTCTTCCTGTAGTAAGAATCCTAAAGCTGGCTAAACATCTTTCAGATCTTGCTATTGGTTTTTCAGTTTCCACTATTTCTGTGTACACATGGCAAAGGTCTCCCACCATCCCTGGAGCACTGGAGAAAAATCTGAGTTGGATGAAAGTGCTTGTGAGGACAAGGACCCTAAGAAGTTAAACCCGTGATGCACAACAAGGAGCCTCATTGCAGTCGGTGGCATGCTGCCAAGCTCTGTGTGCCAAGTACAGTTACTTCACTTGAGAGAGTCACCCTGACTCTCTTGAGAATTCCTGCACCAAGAGCTGCATATGGATTTTACATTAAACAGTTATTGAATAAAAGACAAGCATTGCTCAGGCTGGGGACTTGAGCCTAGGCCACTCAGTCTTTTTCCCCAGGCTGTTTCCCAGTTGCTGGACTGCAGAGGCTTCTGCTTTTCCATTTGCTTTGGATATCAAAGGTCTGACTGTTTTTCCACAAAATGACATTCTGTTTGACTGAGAGAGTGGAAAGCAGACCCTCTCCTCTGGTTTCCTTTCCCAGCCAACACATGTTGCAGTTTAGTGAGTTGTGGACTCGAATCCTTTTAGAGTTACGTGGTACAGGGCCCTGTCCCCTAATCCAAATCTTGGATTTGGGGGTGGGGAAAGGGGGAATGGGGTAGCAACTAAAACATTCCCTCCAAAACAGAATTAAAAGAGCAATGATAATTGCATAGCTACCGTGGCAAACCCAGTCTTGTGAGAGTGGGTCTCTGAACATGCCTACTGGAGTAAGCCTGTCAGTGGAGTGGGATGTTCTTACGTGTTACAGAATGCCCAAGGCATTACAGGAGCTCTAAGTCCTTTAAAATGTGGTAGTTTGGGACGTCTGCTGCACAGAAACTTTTAAGCAAAACTCTATGCTCCTAGAGAGGAGAGATGAAGGCCTTGATGATTACAGCCTTCGACTTTTATATCCAAATCACGTTTAAACCTTCTCGTAAGTTGCTTGGCACTCTTGAGATGTTCAGTGAACTTCAGTGTCCTGGAGTTCAAAGCAGTGAGAGTAGACTGCATAGGCTTCTTGTGGATGAACAGATCCATGATGAACAGTCAACATGGGTAAGGAGACATAAACTCCTCCCCCTTGTGCTGGGAAACCATTAATCTCTCCCCTTGAGGCTATTAATGAAGTCGTAAAGCCAGTGGCTCGTCACCTCTTGGGTTTTTAAAAGCCACCTGTTGCTCCTCCCGAGCTGTCTGTCCGTGACCCCTGGTAAATGCAGGTAGTTGACGCCTGTAGCATGGAACCAACACTCTTGCCTCGGGAGCCTCCGTAATAAACCTGCTCATGAGCAGGAATTCTGAATGGCAGAAGTCTTGTTCTGCTAAGAAGGGGAAGAGGAAACAAGTGTTGGTTGCTCTTGTCCTAGAGGCTACCAGAGTTTCATGTGAATCTCTTGCTGATACTTTTTCTCTCTCACTTTTGCTCCGTGTTTTCCATTTATTGTGGGCTGACTTTTCCATCACTAAAAAGGCGGATAATTCTTGCAGCCCATCCTGGCAAGGATAGCTTTGGCTGTCTGCTGTATGTGTCTACTAAGGACTTTGCACTGTATGAACCTGAGCTTGCAACATAATGGAAGGAGACTTTATCAGACCCCACGTCCCTACATTGATGACAAAACCTGACTGAGCACCATGGACAGGGACATCTCCCCGCTGGCCAAGGAAGTGCTGGCGTGCAGCAGCAAGCATGAATTGCACAGTGTTTCTCTCTTTGACACAGGATTTTGCTGCAGGCTGCCCCAGTGTAGTGGTTACAGGGCCTAGACCTTGGTACAACGCTCTGCCAACTGTCTTTTACATTTAAATAATCCGGCATCATATTTAGTGCTATTTGGGTTCCTGTTGGGTTCCTGTTGCAGCAAATATGCACCTTTCTGGGCAAATGGAGAATGGCAGCAGAGTTGGCCAAAGTGCTGTTGTGCACATTGAGGTGTTCACTCCTGCCCAAGCCAGTCACCTTGAGATTAGTGGATCCTGCATTTGAGTCGTGCTTTTCACCTCTCCATCTCAAAGCTTCTCAGCAAATAATATTTCACTGAGGATAAGGAATGATTATGGAAGATTACAATACACCATTCTGCAGGTTCAATGACACTACATTCCTACCACCCAAAATCTATTTTTCAACATAGACTTAGCTTTATGTAATTTATTTATCTTACCTCACTTTAGCAGCAGGACGTATGGATGCTTTTTTATCAATCTATTCCAAAAGACAGGTCTGTATGGTGGGTGCTTTTTTTTTGACATAGGGCTATGAATTAGATGTATCTGATGTGGCATTGTGAGCAGCTGAGATATTGCAGGGCCCTGAGAGGGGCATGGCCATGTTGCATATAATCCTTCTTCTGGCTTTGGTGCTTCTGAGTGACCTCCAGAGAGGTTCCTTGTCCACAGGTGAATAACTTGCCCAGCTCCCTAGCTCTTTCAGACTTAGGTCATTTGCCTCCCTTGCACTGTGCTGAAAATGAGCCCTAGCTAGATCCAAGGCTTTATTACATTGACAGACTGTTGCTCCATTTATTTATAGCCACTGCTGGGTGTTCGAAAGGTCAAGCCATTTCCTCGCAGAGCATTTCCAAGTGGGCAGTGCAGGGTATCTCTCTGTGTCACCGTTTGGCTACTGTGTCTTTCCAATTGAATAGAAGCCTCCCTCCCCCAGCGCTCAAGTGACACCTCCTGCCTGGTTCAGAAGAGGGTCCAGTTTCTGAGCTGTGCCAGGTGCTGACATGAGGTAATCCACTGACCTTTAGCAGGCATTGTGTGGAGGGCTTAACTGCCAGAGCTCGCCCCAGTTTTGAGAGAGCTCTGCTATAATCACTATGTGATCTACGCAGCTGAAATTCCCAATCCTTATTGTCTGAGGAAGGCGGTTGCCTGCAGGGGAGAGAAGGGGAGTATGTGAGGGGGAGTCATCAACACTGATGCGTATGTGAGGGAAAAATAGTTGTTAGTTACCCTGTGATAACCATGGTTCTTCCAGTTCCTGGTATAATCGATACGGATCCTGTGGCCAGGCTTGTCTTCCTGCTTTTCACAGTCCTCAGTGATCCAGACTATGAATTGGAGAGCTGCTACTGATACAGGGTCATAGCTGTCCTGACCTTTATCTGCTACGGTGGGAATTCACGTGTATGATTCTAATAGACATGCTATTAAAAAGCAAATAACAATCAAGTCCTGCGTGCATGAACATATGCACACCTCCAGCCCATAGCGACTGCAGTGATTCAGAGAATCAGTTCCTGTAGGGTAAATACCTGGTGTTTAGTATATGTTTCTATTTTACTGGAATATTTGCTGTGTGTTGCCAGTGTACGGCAAAATGTGTTGCCATGACAAATTAGTCTTTTTAAATAGTGAGTTTCCTGCACCTTCTAAAACTATTTTCCTAAAATACTTGCTGTTTTTATTATTGGTGCTTGCTTTAATTACCATTTAGAAATGAACTGAATGGGAGGTACAACAGAGTATCATTACTTATATGTTCAGCAGTTAAATTCATAGCTTGAAAGCCAAATGCAACAAAATGCCCCACAGCTCTTTAAGATTTTGCTTAATATAGTTGTAGCAGAACGTTAATTCATGTTTATACAATCAGCTGGATGGTGTGAAGGCTTCTGGGTGATATGGTAGTTCACTAACATGCTGTCTGTGTGGGCTCTGTTTATCATCTCAAGCATCGTTTGGAGGGTGTTAAAAAAAAACCCTTTCTTTGCAGAAAAGAGAACTGTTGAAGGAGAAAGGACCCCAGCCCTTGCCTGGTCTTGACATAAAAACTGGGGTGCGATTGTTGTAAAATCGCTTCTGCTTTCGCACCCTGACTTTCATAGGAGGGATAGGGTTAAGACAAAGAAAAGATACGTCTTAATTCACTTAGGATGTTCTGAGATCTACCTATGCCTTTTGAGAAAGATATTTATCCTACTGAGTGCCTGATTGCAGAAATTCCCTGTGATGTTCATATAGGAATTTAGCACTGACATAGGCTGCAGCACCTACTGAAAATACTGGAACTTGCCATCCCCCTAGCTAAAGCTCCACAGGATTTTACAAGATGCCAGATCTGCTTTTAATCCCAGCTACTATTCCACAATGGCTCATAGTTGAGTCAAGCTCTTTCTTAAAGTGAATTCTCAATATTCCTAATTTTGCATCCCTGTTCTTTTACCAAGAGGTCATAGTCCTTAGCAGTGGATATCATTTGGGAATCCTGTAGTATAACTGAAATCTATGACCTCTTAATAAGCATCAGGAGGAAGAGATAGGGATCATTCTACAACGCGCCCTGGGGATACATTCCCTTCAAGAAGCCAAGCTGGAACTGTTCAACTTTTTTCTTTCTTTCACTTTTTTTACCTTGAGGGGGAAATTGATCGATTTGGAGATGATTATTCCATAATCTCTGAATTTTTCTTCTACACTGCAGTGGGAACTCCTTGAAGTTTAAAGGGGTTGTCTCCGGTGTGCACTGTGAA
>JAVCKT010022009.1:0-38016 GCA_032273925.1 Rhynchotus rufescens
GGGGATGGGAGCCACTGATCCTCTTTCCCTGCTAAAACCCTGCTCATCCCGCTGGAGCAGGCTCTGCTGAAGGCCTGGGGAGCAGCTGCCTTCCCATTTGGATGTGCACACAGGGCTCCCCTCTTGCTGCTTTAACCCATTTCAAGCATCAGAGCAAGTGCTGGCACCTGGACAAAGTGCTGCAGATTTGCTTGCAGCATGCCCTAAATTGCACCTGACAGGTCATGTGGGCCGTGCACTGTCCTGGACAGCTCAACACCATCCCAACATGGGCATCCTGGTGGATGTTACATCCTGATGGATGTGTGGCAAGTGGGGGGCAGGCAGCAGTGAGGCTGGGCTGTCCCCCCGCAGCAGACTCCGCTGCATCACTTGCCATGTAAATGTGGCCTTGGCTGCCTCCTCCCCTACTGCTCCTTCCTGCAGCACAAGCCATTTAACAAAAGGAAAAACACTAGATTCAACTTTTTCTCAGCAGCTCTGCCACCCCTTTTCTGGGAGCAGCAGACACTGAAGGGGAGACAGAGCAATTTCTAATTAGGCAGAGCCTAAGTATTTTCTAAGCATAACCCGCTGTATTTACACTAACCCACCAGTCCTCTAGTACGTCCAGCAACCTTTTCCTCCAGGGCTCCTTGGAATTGCCTTTCCCAGGCACTGATTCGCCTAAAGTTTTCACTCTAATCCAAGATCCAGAGAAAAAAGAAACTGCCATTAATTTCTGTTTCCCAAACTAGCTCAACAGGGAATCCTTGCTTAATCCAAACTGATGTCCTGCTTTCTCTGTCCCGTTCTCCTAGCTCTTCTTGTGCCCATTGTGTCCCAGGACCCTGAGCTCCAGGGCAGCATCACCAGTCTCCTCTAGGATTTCGTACATCTCCTGGATCAAAATAAGCCTTTTTTTTTTCCTTTTTTTTTAAACCATCGGGGAATGATATTTGCCATTTCAGTAGCAGCTTGATATCACTGACTCATGTGCACTTTGTGGAACAAAATAAACCTTAGATCTTTTTCGGCAGAACTGACGTCTAACTCACCTGCACAGTCTATCATCCCTAGACATATTACTTTCTGGCTACCCTAGAGAAATCTTAACCTCTTATGTTTTGAGGCCATTTCCACAATTTGTTACAGATGGGTTTGAAGGATGGTGTCCTTGACAAATTCATGGTGACTTAGACTCCTCTCCTTGACACCTTCCACATCCCTGTATGTAGTTTATTCATATTTTCATATAGGGATTTTTCAGGAACTGAAGTTAAATAAGTGGGTCTATAGCTCTCTTCCTCCTGCTCACTTTCTCAACACTTTTTAAAAGTTAGGCGTAATTTGTTGTTTTCCAGTCTTCTGGTGCTTCCAGATATTATCACAAATGATTCTGAAATTCCTTTATCCAGTTCTGTAAGTATCCATGGCTTAAATTCACCAGGTTTGGAATAATCTTCCCAAAAGGGGTTTCCTCCTCGCCTCTATCAGTCAGCAGCTGGCTTATCACCAGGAACAGAAGGGATTATATCCCTTCTAAGCATTTTATCCTCTTATCTGTAGATGTTCATTATCTGTCTATCACCTTTCGAATCCTCCAAAGCCCCTGCCCTCAGTGGCTGTTCTGTACCACTGAGTTCTGCAAGTCAGAGCCTTCCCCAATCCAAATTTCCCACGTAATCAGAGCCAGGTCCCTCTCACAGCAAAGGATGAGCAGCACCAACCACAAGTCACAACAGAGGCAACGTGACCAGATACAAGGGAAAGTTTTCACAGTGAGAGCAGCTGAACCCTGCAAGAGGAGCCTGAGCGGCTGGTTAGTCTCCAGCACTGGGGATATTCATAGCTCACTTAAACCAGCCTCAAGTAACCTGGCCAGCTTTGAAATTAGCCCTGCTTTGAGCAGAACCTCAACTATTCTCTAGACTATTCCAGCACTAAAGCCTCAAACCCTCCAAGGTCCCTTCAACATGCATTTCCACAGCCTTCAAGGACCAAATGCAGTATCTGTGGAGCCCGCTCTGCCATACCTGCTTTGGTCAGCCTCTTCATGGCAGTGGGGGTAGGTTTTAGAGATCTCATTGGGGTAGGTTTTAGAAATTTCAATTCCACCTCTCTGTCTCTGGACAGCCAAAGGTGGAGGCTGCACTACAGCTACAGCTCCACTTTCCAAATTTTATGAAGAAGCTTCTTCTCAGACTGAGGAAAGTCCAGAAGATGGTTCCCACCAAACAGCTGCTGCTCTTCGTCCACCATTCCCTGTCCTCCTGTCTTTCCCTTCCACGTATCTCAGCTAAGACAGTTACTGGAAATAGCACAGAAATTCTGTATACATTTCCAGGTGATATTTATAAAATAAGAGTTGTTGTCCCAGTCCGAGCCATCCTTATCTTAAGCAGATGACCATGAAGACTTCTTCTCTGGGAGGTGAAAATAAAGACAAAAAAAGGGAAGAGACTGTGGGTAGGTCTGTGTAGCAAATGGCCTCTCTAACCTGCAATATTGATTGATTTTTTTTTTTTTTCCTCTCATTCTGAACCCAAGGTAACTGAAAGAATTTCACAAAAATCTTGTCCTCTTCAGACCAGTTAGTGGCTGAGCTGCTCTGTGAGAATATGAAAGCCTACGATCCCTACTCCTGAATAAGCTGAGCAGAGACTTGGCTTTTACTGTCTCCATCTCAGGAGGGCAGTACGAGCACCAGACACTGGCTAGTCCTGGATAAGTCCCTGCTCTTCTGAGGTCTCCTTCCCCTTGCAAGAGGGTTTAAACATATATCCCTCCTGGCCCTGCTAGCTAAGCCACCTTATTAAGGCTGAGATGTTCTTTGAAAAGGTTTTGTTTTTGAGAAATTGGCTTTGATTAAAAAGAGAGGGAAAAAAAAAAAAAAGAGATTGGAAAAGAAAAAAGCGTTTCACTGAAAAATTTCAGTACGGCTCTCTCAGTTGGAAGGGGATCTCACACAATGGAGCCTGCTTTCTCCTAATGCGAACTGCTTTCAGCTGGCTTGACAATAGGAGATCAAAACCCACATAAGAAGCGATTTCAAGGTATCTTAGTATCTTAATGGGAAATTCTCCAGCTATCGCTTGGCTACTTTTATCTGCAATTAGATATTAAGATTCCAGATTGGAGCATTTTCCAATCAAGTGAAAATGTGAAATACTATAAAGCCTTGCTGTCTATATCTGCTATTTCCACTCCCCACCACATACACTTTTCCCCCCTTCCCCATCAGTTTGATCAGTGCACTGACGAGGAACACAAGGAAAAGAAATGCCCAGGAAGAGCTGGAAAGTAAGATAATAGGATGATCTTTGCACTCCAGCACTACTTGCCTTGCCCTTATTGACAGAGCCTCCAAGATGCTTAGAGATAGCCTTGCTGCAAGTTGCATTACTTGAGATTTATTTCAGTGCCACAGAAAAGTGTGTGTGGGGGGGATGAAGGCAGAGGGAGGGAGGACTAAAAATGTTGCTGTGGGTAGAGTGATTATAACCAGAATTTCTTTTTAATGCAAAAATCTTTAGCCCAACAAAGGATCCATCTCTGGGAGAGGTTTTTCACCAGCCACTTCCCCACCCTTTGCATCAGAACATTGCAAAATGTACTTGGAAGAGCAGCTAGTTCGTTTTAACCGATAGCATTCAGCGCTTTTTACTGTGCTATTCATCCATATGACAAAGCTGAGAGGGGAGCCCATACTTCTTTCTGACTTTTTATTGCTTTTCAGCCCAGTGGGAACCAGCCAACATGGAGAAAAAAAAAGTAGTTTAACTGCAAAATATGTTTAAGCTGCTTTTTTTTTTTTTTTTTTTTTTTGGTATGTCAGGAAACAAGAGGAAGGAGAGATGAAAAGCAGTGACAAAAAATAAAAACAAACAAAACAAAAAGCCCACCCAAAGTCTTAATGCATATGAACCTGATTCTACGTAACAGAAGTTTGAAGATAGGGATAGGTTATAGCCTTCAAACATGATATGTGGTAAGACATAAGATGGCATCATTATCAGGTGACAAAATAAAGCTTCAAGGATACTCTGAGACCATGGGCTGCAAATAGGATTACAAGTTGCTTGAGGGAGAGTTCATGCTCCAGTGCAGGCTCTCCTTGAGATGTGGCAGCCTGCGTGGTTCTTCTCAATGAAGAGAAGGCTGTTGTCATCTGGATTTACCAAACAGGCTTGTTTTCCACACCACACTCTGCCTGTGGCCTTCATCCTTCCAAACCTGTCTCCTTCTCTAGGCCAGGCCACGGGAGCATATTTGAAGATCGTACTTCTGTCTCAGAAGCACAGACTTGTACCACTTTTGCTGAACTCAAAATAGTTGCTCACTGCAGATGCCTGTAAATGAATCTGAGAGAGATCCAGGACATTGCTTGCTCTTTGGGGAAAAGCTGAACCCAGAGGGCAGTTCTGGGTGGCTTCAAGATTGCATCAAAAGAAAACCACAGAACTTCAGATCTACCCATGGGCCAGATTCCTTCCTATGTTTGAACCAGACCAGTGAGACCCAGAAGCCTTTGGAAAGCAGAACCCACACATTCCGCAAGACTGACAAGACTTAGCACTTCTGGGACCTTGTCTTTATAATTAAATTCATGCAACATCTCCTTTCACATCCCTGGAATTGAATATTTTGTTATTTTCTTTTGAAGTGATTTTTTTAGCCTATATTTAAACATTTCAATTTCCTAATTTAAAAAAAAAAAAAAAAAGAAAAGAATCTAGTGCTCAGCAGAGCTACTGCTTATGAATCTCTGGCCAGAAAGAAAAGTTTAAAAAATAAAAGTGAATCAGTGTTTATTTGATCACAGATGTTTCATTTCTTGTTGATCTGAAACCAACCTGTTGATTGACTTGAAACATGAAAATTTAATTAACTCTTTGAAAAATCCCTACATTTTATCAAATAATATAAAAAGAAGTTCACTTCCAATTTGGGAATTCAGTTCTATGGAGAACACAGAGGTTTTCAGTTGTTACCAATCAAAACAACATCAAAAGTTTTAGCACAACTATAACGTCCCTACTCTATGCCCCTGTCTGCTATTGCCTTCAAATAAAATCTGCTTTAACAGTGAACAACAAGCCTAAAAATCTGCCCCTAAAAGGGAACAGCAAAGACTTTTGTAACAAGCAACTGCTCCCAGGTACAAACAACACAACTCCCCACCAGCTCTGCACACTGCTAGAGAGTCTTTTAAAAGTTTCTTTTCCTCCTAACCTCATCTGATAAGTGGTTCTCTCCAGCTGAGCCCAGTCTTGCTCTAATCTCACTTGTGTAAGAGGAACATGTTAACTCCTTCCCCACCAAGAACCTAGACAGGACCTCCTGGTGTGCCAGTCTTGGTCTGTAAACACACACAAGGCTGGGGTTACAGTGGCTTAGATAAACGCAGGACACTTTGCACTGAAAAGCAACAGAAGATTAGGCTTCTGCCATCCCTAACTCTTCTAATTTGCAACCTCTGTAAGATAGGCTAAAAACCATACAAATGCAGGAAGCAGAAGGGGACTAAAAAAAAAAAAAAAAACCATTAAGCTATTACCAAAGCATTATCTGAAAACACAGTTTGGTAAGTACTTACATGGGGCACACATACCTGGAGCATTGCAGGGTGACCCTTTCAGTCTCACCTATTTGAAAATGGCAGTAAAATGGAAAGACTGTCTACACCTGGCTTCTGCCACGTCAGATGAAGCTTATCCTGCTCTAATTGCACTGCTGCCTAAGCCAGATGGCCCAGAATGAGCTCAGATTGATTGGCACAAGAGGTGGTCCTCCCCATGGACATCAGCACCAGCCATCTGTGACTGATGCCACTAAGGCTACTTCTCCCCATCCACTGTTTGACTAGCTGGTTGCTTTAGGCTCTGGAGGCTGACTGTCAGCCAGATGTCAACTGCTGATGCTTGCTACTCTATAGCAGAGTTGGGATTTAACACAGGGAATGAAGGTCTAGCAGTTCCATGAAGATCCCTCGTTCCTTGGGTGGGCAAGACTGCCTTGCCAACTGAGTATCTTTAGTAAAGAAGTGCTCACCCAAATTAAAGCAAAGTCTTCCCTGGCTTGCTTCATAGTGGTCACATAGACCTGTGCAAAGCATGGTAGCTGATTAGATATCAGATGAGTCCTGGCAGATAAAACAGATTGCTTTCTCTGGTTCAGAATATAGGAGGTGTTCGGTCAGAGGAAGAGAGTCTTGTCCAGCTTGATAATCTATTAAACAGTTCTACTGAAAACAGTGGCACTTGCTGAGTTTCTTTTTTGGCAAAAGTCCTTCCTAGCCTTCCCTTGGGCTGCCTTCAAAAGTGCTATAGGGCTGAATGGGAATGTTCTTGATGAGATTTTATAGAAAATTTACAATTTATTGACAGGAGTTTATGGACATCTCACACAAAAGCTCATACAGTGCAACCGCTGGGGATGATTTTCTAACAGTCCTAAGCAGAATTACAGACTCCTCCTGAAGGTTCTTGTTTCCAAGGCCTCTCATCCTGTGGCCTCTTTCTCCTAAGGCTTTCTCCCTCTGAAGAGAGCTCATTTCCCAAAAGCTATTTCATTTCAGCACCACTAATGAGACATTGTCCGGCCTCATTAGATATGTGTAGCTGAAATGTGAGGAGAGAAGAAATGCTCACTTGCAAGCTACTTACAGTAGGTTTCAAGCTACTTACAGTAGGTTGATAGTTCAAGACCTGTGTGAAATCATTCTGATTCAAGACAGTAAATTTTTCCCCTCTCTCTTTTTTTTTTCTTTTTTTTTTTTTTTTTTTTTCCTTAAGACTGCCAACCAGGTTGCAAGACCTGCAAGGCTGTAGGATGATTATCTTGTCTCCTCCACCCATTCCTGGCCCTATCGTTATAAGGTGTAAGGGTGCAGGACAGGCCATTTCTCCAAAACCCAGTCAGTCTTCAACAAGACCGGTTATATGATGACTCTTCAACTGAGGAAAAGTTACTCTTTCTTCTTTTCCTGGTTAGGTCACAGGAACAGAAAGCTCATCTCTTCACCTCTCTTGGCTGCCAAGCCAATCCTCCTAGGCTTTAATGTGCATGGAGACTCCTGATTTTCACCTCCCATTTGCAGGCAACCAATTCTGAAGTCAGGCATGGATATGGACCGGCTGGATGTTTTTTTCTGTATGTCTTCCTGTGAGCCTTTATCACGGGACTTTGCAGGAACTGATGTCCAGCACTAACTGCTAAGAGATTGTCCTATGTAGTAAATGAAATTATCGTCCTGCAAAAATTGAAAAAAACAACAACCAGAAACACATTTGATTCTGTAGCCATTCTGAATAATCAGATGGACTATTTTGAGGAAGTCATGTTGTTCTGAACTTTTTTAATGGCATGGTGTCCCTTTAGCAGTGCTGCTGTCTTTCCATTAGCAGCCAGGAGGGTTGAGAGAGCTCATCCAAGCTCTGCTGCTGAGAGGGAATTATTGATTTGCTTATTTTTACAAATGGCCATCAAAAAGCATTTGGTTCTTGTTAAATGACTCCTCTGGGAGCTTTGCTTGTGGGAGAGGGGCTGCCATCAGTGCCAGTCATGAGCAGGAATGCTTTTTTTTCTACACTGCAGAATTGCAGAAAACCAATTAAAGATATTTGCCTGATGCATGCGGGTAGAGAAAGGCTACTACGCTTTTAAGTGATGTTGAATGATGGGGCCTCTTACTGACAGCCATAAGCACTGCTTTTGGTGCAGCATTGCTAAAAAGCTGGCCTTGGTACAAGGAAGATCCTCCTAAGGATGCTCTCTCTTTGCAGGGAAAAAGAATAGCAACCCTCTCTCCCCCAACATAGAGAACAACAATAAATGAAGGGTAAATGTTCAGAGATGATCCACTTTGGCTTGAAAACCTGCTCAGAAACTTTCTTCCTAATGTCTTTTCCCTGATGCAGACAGCACTTGTTCTAGCTTGCTTTCTAATGACCAGCATTAGTTTGCATTAGATGGATTTGTGGTGATTTCTTTCTGCCTGGCTGCTAAGCCTGCAAGAATTTCAAATTAAAATCGGCTCCACGTGCCCCATCTGGCAGCAGCAGATCCCCCATTCGTGCTTGCTGCCTCCTCAGCTGTTCTCCCTCTCTCCCATCCTGTGGCAGTTTGATCTGTCTGAATTTTGCAGGCCCACGGTGCTTCACAGACACCTGCTGGCGCTTGTTCCAATCCACCCCTATTCATCTTCAGCAACTTGTTCTTGGATGCAGGACAGAGACTGGTGAGAGAGGGCAGGAGGAGAAGGAAATTTGTATTGAAGGGCTCTGCATGGTGGCTATTTTGCAGGAAAGGCTCAAAGTGACAGTTCTGCAGTGCCCAACAGAGGTGCTGCACACAAGTGGTACCCGTGGCACTAGGCCGAGAGTGCCTGGATGAGCCACTGCCTGCGGGTAAGGAGGACGTTGTGCATCAGAAGTGTTTCTGATACCCTAAAGGGGAACTGTGATTCCTCAGAAGCAGGAATCGCCCTCAGGAAAAGGAAACCTGAGGTTTTGGGGAACACGGCAAGCTGTGGTGAGGTATCGTGTCACGGGGGATTTGCAAGGTGCTGGATGGTAAAACCTCTTACTGGCTTTCTGGAGAGACTGAAAATATGACAGATCAGGTGAGTCAGACTCTCTGTTCCCTCTCTGTGATCTCAGCTCCCATCTAAGGGAGAAGTTAAAGGGGAAGGGAGGTAAAGCCATGCTCTCGCTGGGGTGAGTATGACTGCATGAGCAGAAAAAAAAATAGTTTGTCACATTTACTAAGTGGTTAACACACTTTTTAAAATCCCAGCGTAGAAGCAGCCTGCTCCACTCCAAGCATGTTTGTTCCTAAGGGACAACAGGGTTCATCCTGACCATCTACTGAGGTATCTTGTCACCACAGGATCTTAACACATGTCACATAATGCATATTTCAAATCACTCTTTCTTCTTCTGGCAGTAGAGACAAGGCCAGAGGGTCTGAGAGAGACATGGGATCAGTTCTGTGGCCTTCTCTGCACTCCTTTGGCAACAATTTGGTTTCGCACCCTTGAGGTGACTCTCAGTTGCTGTCAGATATGTATGACGGCTGAGAACAGCATGAGTAGTTGTAAAAAGGTATCACATCGGAGCAGCAGTGATTCTTCTCTCCCTATTCCTGCTCCTCATCCTCGGCACTAGGCTAATGACACTGCCAGGTATAGAGCAATAGAGAATTGAGCCTGTTGTTTTTACAGTGAAAATGAATGAAAAGTGCCTGCTGGGTCACATAAACCTGTCAAAAGTACAGCCGGTGCTTCCTGTGAGAGGGATAATAGTTAAGAAAGCTAAAATTCTGAGAAAAAAAAAAAGGATTATGAATCATCAACAGCATTTACAGTGCAGGTCACTATTCCCTCTGTTTCCACTTGCTTTTCTCTCCTTTCCAGGGCAACCGTTTCCCTGAACACAGATGCAGAGCCTGGAGTGTGTTCTGATGGCAAGTGCATGTCCCGAAAGTGGGAGGTCATGGACACCTTGTACCCCAGCTCCCCCATGGCTGTGATCACTCCTTGGCAGGGGACACTGTGTGCCCCAATCAATGCCTGCCAGGTGTGCAAACCCAGCACCACATCTGGGCAGCTGTGCTTGAGCTGCGTATGTTTAAGCATTACGCTATGGAGTACATACAGCTATTGGAGCAATTGCAAGAGGGGAATAAAGGCTGGCTGAGCATTTGCAGCCATCTGCACGCAGCCCAGAGCAAGGCTCAAAGTGTCCTTTGAGGGGCTAAGCAGCACGACTTCGCCCTTGGAGGGCATCCCTGCAAAGGCACAGATGTGCAGCTGCCAAGCAAGAGCAAGGATGAGGTAGGGGGCTGTGATGTGGGGATGGGAATATGCAGATAGCGGGGAAAAATGAGCAAGCGTTTGTCCTGGGCAGGTGCCAAGTGAAAATGTAGGAGCAGATCAAACACAGCCAGGTTAATGAGAGTGTCATTCCATGGGCCTCTCCAAAGCAGGGAGCGCAGGCGCAGGCTGGACGGTAGGCACTGAATGATATTCTGTAATTAGCTGGCAAATAGAATATGATATTTAGTGTAATTGCTCGGAAGAATGTCTCGCAGCCCCGATACATGCATTACGCACTGAGCGTTGCATCCCAGCTGCCACAGCAACTTTGCTTCCCTTTGTTTCCCCTTGCCTGTCATTTCTAATCACATCGTTCCCAAATTTGATTGCATCATCTGAGAGATTCAGTTGCTAAGGTAACAACACGAAGTCATTATATGCATGAGATGAATACATAACCCCACCGAGGACCACTTATTTGAACACCCCTTTATGCCTCTCAATGCGAGTTTATTTTGCTATCCCTTATAAACCGGATACCATAACGTGGTGAGAAACTGGTCATTGATTTCCATAGGAGTAGGAGCTGAGGCTCAGCACCCTACACGAAACACAAGGAATAGTCATTCAAGAGCTAACAAACTGACCCTAACACGCTGATCAACCTGACATGAGAACTGGGGCCCCCAAGAAAGCACTTGGATGCTGCTTTTTGAAGCATAGGACTAATGAGTGATTACCCTTGCACAAATTACTTATCTCAGACATAACCATTACACAAACTCTGAGCATGTGTGGAATTTGTGTAGGAATTTGTGTATGCAGCTGAGAGCTGGCATTTGAGCCACAGAGATTGGTTCAGTTGAGCCTAGGTGTGCATTTGTAAGACTGCTATGAGCAAAATGAAGTTACAGCATTTCAGCAGGTGTTAGCACAGGTGGCCTAAATTAACCTTCCCAACACAAGTGACAGTAGCAGTGAAGATGTCATGAACGAGGCTTCAACATGGGCGAACAGAGTGCGTGTGCTGGCAGGCAGAACACACGTCCAGTGTGTTCTCCTCTTCTTTGTTATTGCTCCATGTGCCAGGAAGATTAAACTGGCTCCAGCACATTGGTACATGCTCTTGGAGACTGGCTCTTTGTGTGTACGTGAGGCAAAGGAGAGGTAAGCGGAGAGGTGTCTCAGAGCTGCTAGAGTCCATCAGTGGGTCCAGTAGGGCCTGGGGATGAGTAGGCAGGAAGACACAGCTCCTCCAGAGCCATCGTGCCCCTACACAACATGCCACATGCTTTCTCCCTGAGCACATACTTAAGACTTAGTCAGCAGCACTTGCAGCCCTCCATCCTGGAGCATTTGTCTGCCACCTTCCTCTTCTCCAGGGACAGGACACAAGAAGAGCCATCCTTGTGGTGGAGCCAGCTTTCATCCTTTTCGCCCAGCCACCTTTCCCACATCTGCCGGAGCCAGGATGGATTTGCTCTCAGCCCCCAACAGTGCAAGGCAGACGGATGAAAGATATTGTTTTTCAGGTGGAATAGTTTTCAAAACGGTACATTTGCAGTCAAAGTGCTGTTTGGAATGCATATGAACCACTGCCTGCAGCAATGAGAAACAAAGCCATTAAAGTTTAGATAGCAGTGTTTTTATTTTTAACCAAATGAGTCAGTCTCCCCTCTAGCTCTGAGCACGAGAGAGAGACACTTAGGCACTGCAAGTTCAGAACACTTTAACTCCACTGGGATCCTGCTGCGGGGAGAGTTCAAGCAGCCTGGTCAAGTTTAATTGTGCCTAGAAAAGGTATTTAAACCAAAGTTACTGCTTTTGATAGTGCATTGGCTGAATAGATTCTTTGTTTGTTTCCCTGGATTTTTTTTTTTTTTTTTTTTTTGTAGAGAAGTAATTTCATGGAATTTGGAATTTATTACATGTTTCTCTCTTTTCTCTCGAAAACCAAAAGGCTTCATGTCACTTTTCTTTCTTCTGTGGCCTTGTCTCTGAGAGGTGGAGGGTCAATCAACCTGTTTCCTGCGCTGGAAGTTGCATTTGGGCTGCTGTAGGTTGTCTTTTTAGCTATCCTGTTAATAAAGGCAGCATGAAGGACAGGGGTCATCTAGAGAATTAACCTGAGGTGTGTGTTGAATATATGTGGTGTGTATGTGGATGCATGTGTGTGTTTCCTCCAGGAAGGATCAGAACCAGGCAAAGCTGCAGCCTTCTTACTATTCATGCCCAGTGCCCAGACACAGGCTGCGTTTCAACATGACATTTTCCTGCTTCTGTGCCATGGCCCCATCTATTCCTCTAACAATTTCTCTCACCATACTAAAACGCTTTCAAGCTTCCCATCCTTGTAGCATTTACAGGATGGTACATCCTAGTGGTAAAAAAAACCCCTGTGGTCCTTGCACTGGTCTTGGACTGCCTCTGTGAGACTGCAGCAGAAGGCTCAGTGCTCCGGCCCCAGGCACTTAAGCACATGCTTAATTTCAAGCCAAGGCTTAGACCTTTCTGCTGAATTAGTGAGTGAATGCTCAGGAACTCGCAGAAAAAAACCTCAACTACATGAAAAATGACAAAATCACACTCCTATCTCTATTTATTGTATTTTCTATGCCATATGGAAATTAATGTAAATATACAAATGAAAAATGGGCCCTGGAGCTCTGGTGAGTTAGCCAATGTGCCACTAATGCCCAAAACGTTGGCCATTGTTGATGCTTTAGGAGAACAGAATTAGAGAAATTAATTCTGGCTCCAACAGTTGTCCAGGGACAGGGCTTCATTTTACTTTTTTATCACAATGCTTACCATTCTTGAGAAAAAACAGCCTGATTCCCCAGCTACTCCAGTGACAGCCAAGTGTTCAAAAACATCCCAACTCAGGTCCAGAAATGCAGGGCTCATCCCATGTTTTTGAATATTGAAAGGATATTTTGCAGGTAGCTTGGCCAGTTAGTTTCATGGCATCCTGGGTTTGGTATCCAAGCAGCGTATGTGCCAGGAAGGCAAATCTCTGCTTCAGTGGTGCAAAGAGCAAGGACTTAAAAGCCATTTTTAACAGCTGACAGAGGCATGTGATGGTGCCACTTTCATTACTCAGAGGCATGAGCTTTGTGGCCTTGAAAATGGGATGTGGCTTGAACTCATACGTGCTCCACAAATTATATCAAGGCTTTTTAAAAGTGTCCCCTTCTGAATCTGCATCTGGGGAAGGAGAAATGAAGTATATACCCGGTACCTGAGCTGCATGGAGCCTGGCTGGACTGCAGGTTCATATCTGAGGTGTAAATTGTTGTAGTTTGTACACATGTGTATGTTTGTGTATAAGATGTATTTATATCCACTTAACCTTGAAAAGCGGTGCCCTTATAGAATCACATCTTCCATTCATTTTGTTTGTTTTCCTAAGATTGAACAGTCTTGTTCTTGGGGGTGGACATACTGGGGGTTTTGTTTGGTTGGTTGGTTTTGTTTTGTTTTGTTTTTGACACATCTTTGGGAAGAAAATTGGGATTGCAGAAGACTGAGAGATAGAAGTCTGGGCAAGATTTTCTTGGAAAAGAAAAAAGCTACTCCTGTGAATTAAAGCTGAGGGGGAAAAAATAAAAAAGGAAAAAGCCTCCCAGCTATTCCATTTTCTCACTTTCTAATAATTATTAGAGATTCAAATGTTTTTGACATATACATTACCACTTGTGCTTTGTACGTGTAAAGCCTTATATGTGCCAAGTATCGCTATTATTTCGGAAAGATTTTTGTCTTGACTAAATTGTAATTTGGATAATTGCATTCTGCCTACCCAAATTCACCCTGCAATTTCATCTGTGTGTAGAATCCTTCTTCACTCCTTGGCCAGCATCACTTTGCTGTGCTATGGTGAGGGGTTAAACATCTGCTCCCGGTTCCCCATGGGAGCAGGGATGTTTTTCAGTGGTAGGGCTAGGGCTGGTGATGTCACTCCATAGAGGTCTACTCATTGCAGAGAAAGACAAGTGTTGAGGCCATAGTTATCAGTGGTCCCCATGGCCTGAGAAGCAGCAATGATCTGCTTTTGATCATGACCCAGCCAGACTGATTCAGCCCAGCACAGCCCTGACTGCAACAGAGATATACTTACATATCTTGCACATATACTTACACTTGTAAGACCGTGCTCAAGCTCAGAGCCTTAAGACTTAACCACAGAGCCTTAACACTTGAGGCATTTGTAGGTGGACCCCTAGGATTATTCCTCAAACCTCTGTCTTTTGTTCAGCTGCACAGTGGTGCACTTCATCTCTGACAAAGACAAAGCAGCAAGCGCCCAACAGTATGTCTCTAGGTCTCCTTAAAGTGCCTGCAGACCAGTGCAGTAGTGTTGTTAGATCAACAACAAACAAAAAAAGCTTCCATTGACATTTCTTTTCCCAGTTACTTCACTTGTCATATAAGTGGAAACATCGAGTTCCCAGTTCAGCTGACAGCTCTCGGAGAGGTCTGAGGTCCATCAAATGCCTCGGTTCCTTCATCTCCTCCAATGGCTTTGGCATAAACAATGGAAGTTGGTCAGTGATGTGTTGAGAACCCTGAGAACTCTGAAGCAAGGAGATTAAAAGAAAGAGAATAAAGTGTGTTTGTCCTTATCTCTGAGTAGGTTGGAGCAGAAGTAGGTAGGTGTAAAATGGAATTTTATGGATTATTTTTCTTTCTGCGATAGTCATTTGGCTCCAGAGCTGGAGCTGCAAGAGAAGAGACATGATTCTCTGATAAAAGTGTAAGAGTTGGCTCTCAAGGACTCTTCAGAAGGATAAGGCTAACATGAGTCATCTGTCATGGTAGTGAATAGGGATATTAACATACTTTTGACTAGCTTTTGCTAGCATGAATGCCAACTACAGTGAATCTGAAATATCCAGGAGTCATCAAGCCTCCTGTGCTCCAATGCATTACTAGTCTGCATATCTCAGTAGCTCTGATGTGGCAGATTACTTGTTCATATGCAGAGAGTATTTGCAGTTCTGTGTATCCAATATGCATTGTGCTCACCAGGCAGGATATTTCCAGAGCCAATTTATTCACAGACAATGGTCATTTTTCCAGATTTAATCATTTTTCAACTTAGTGTGACACTCATTTACAGTTGGGCTCAACTTAGTGTGACACTAAGCCAACTCATTTACAGTTGGGCTGTTACTGAAGTAACAACAGAGAGTATCTGGAGAGCTCAGACCTGAACAGAGCGTACTGAGCTGTGGAGGTGAATTCTGCATTTGAACTTCTGCTATTACCCTACTTCAAGTGAGTTACCAGACATAAATCAGTTCAAATCCTCAAATTTCTCCCAGATGAAATTCTCAGTAGAGAAAGAAGTCTTATCTTGCTGTTCCTATATATATGTTAGCTCTAGAATGAGCCTTATACAGTAATTGGATTAGTGGATGTTGTTGAAAGGCCACAGAACCAAGAATGAAGAAGGAAATATGGGTAAGAAGTTGATACTGAAGTGTTCTCTAACAGGAGTTGATCTTTTAGGGCCTATTCTGAATGCATTTATTTTGTGGTTTATGCCTGTAACTGAGAACTCAATTTCTCTCAATCAAACAAAAAACATAACCTCTTGATTTACTGAGAAAATATGAAACAAAGCAGAAAATAATGATAGAAAAACCAAGGGCATAGGGTGAGGAAGCCTGCCAACTTGGAAAGATAATGTTCATTTCCCTATCTTTGTTTTAATTCTTTTGTCTTTTAGGACTAAGTTCAGCATTTTTTCAGGATAGGAAATGAGACGTCACTACAGAAACACAGAGTTTTCTCTATACAGAGAAACTTGCTATTTCATACCTTACTGTCAGCATGGATGTTAATCAACCAGAAAAAAACAAAATGACAAACAAACATCAGACAGCTCTGCTATGTGAGGTTCATTAGTGCCTAGCGACCTATTAAATCTGCAAGAAACCAAAGAGAAATGTACAGAAAATGGGAGGGCTTTCAAGTCATTTTGCCAGTAATTTACACTCATTTCCCAGTTCTCCCCTCATAATGAATGGCATATCTTGAATGTTTTCCCAGGGTTTTCATTTATCTCAGTATATGCAGAGTGGCTCCACTCTACATACATACATACATGTGTGTGTGTGTGTATATAGGAGATGGGAACTAGAGCCCATATGGAGGAATGGCATATTTTGCAAGGTTATTTGAAGCTGATTTTCAAGGGCATTGTCATCCTCTTCTCAGAGGCTGGAAGTATGAGCAAAGAGTAGCTGGTTTCACGGTTGACATAAATGCACACTGGGGAGCCATCAGCTCTACCTACTGCAGAGAGTTAGATGAAGGTTCCTGAGAAGGAGCTAATAGACAGTGTCGACTTGGGCTCTGGGATGCATTCAACACCGAGAAAGGAAAGAAAGATAAGAGCTCACTGTGGAAGCTGGATGCTTTGCAATGTGGCTACCTTGTTGCTGGGCCATGAGAGCCAGTGAGCAGAAAATAGTGAATGAAAGGACCAGTTCATGGATACAGACAGGCCAGTCAACAGGTTGCCTTTCATGGGAGACTTTCAGGGCTCCACATTGCTTGTGGAGTTGACCATTTGATACAAACTTTTGCCTTGCAGAAGCCAAGCTACAATTGAGAAGGAATATATAGGCCTATTTGAGACTATTCTCTTGGAGTTCTTCTTTGTCTTTGGGGATGGGGAGAATGATTGCTTTGAGTTATTGGACTTTCTCACATAACTGGAACAGAGGCAACAGATCCCTAAATGAATCAGGATGTCTGTCCTCTCATCAGTTCTGTTCAGCTCAAAATATAGTCACCTTCTCCAAGTGAAATGATGACACCAAAGAGGAACAGTGCTGGAGTGGGAAGGACTGTTTTAACTATAACTAAAACCACTCACGACCATCTTTTGTACTCTCAGACAGTCCTGTTTTGTTGGACCCATGGCTGAGAAAGCCCTGATTGTAAAAGGAAAACAGAGAAAGGGAGAAAAAAACTCACCAAGAGATGAGGTGTTGTGAGGAATCAGCACAAGAGGATATGTGGACAGCTGGTGAAGTTCTTCTGTATCTTACTGACTTTCCTTAATGGAAAAAAATAATTTTCTAAGAAAATATATGAGATATTATGGATCTATTTACAATACTGTTGTCTTCTCTGTTATCTTCTGTGAACTCCCTTCACTGAGTAATGATGATGAAGAACTTGAAAAAGAAAATCTTTTTTCCCTCCTCCCAAGGGGAGCTTGTAGTGACACCTGTTTTCTCAGATTGGAAGTAGTCCCTATGGACATCACTGGGAGCTACTGGTACCAGTAGTCTCACCCTGGCGCAGCATGGAGGAAGAGGGGCTGAGGGACTAATAGTGATGAAGCTAGAAGTGTCAACTTAACATAGGAGCAGCTGGGAAGGATAATTTGCCATCTGTGCTAAGTGGTTTCACCCCAGTGCTGTCAATCACACCAGAATGCAGAAGAGAAAAGAAGGTTCATGTTTATTGTGGGGAGAGGAAGAAAAATGAGGGGGAGAAACCATCTGTAAAAGGGAATCAGGCCAGTATGCAGCCTTGGAAAGTCACATCCAGAGGGGCCTAGCTAGAAAGCACCTGGCATTTATCTGGCACTTTCGAGACTGCATAAGAGTGATGCTGTGAGCAGCTGTGGGAAGCACATGGTGAAGGCTGTAAAGGGACAGCAGGTACAAGCCGATGATGTCAGGGATTTAGAAAGAAGGAGGTATGCTGGTTGTGTTCTGCTACTATAGCTAGGCCTTCTAGTCACTCAGCAGGAGCTCTCCAATACCTTGTTCTTCTCCAGCTGCTATGGGGAATGGACTACTGAAGGAAAGAGGAGAAAGATCTTCTGGGCTACAAGAAGGCAATAAAGAATGGATGGTTTGCCAGTTTGTTGGAAAAGGGGTGCTTAAAAATATGCACTTAAGGTGGATGTCCAAAGTTGACTGCGTGACTGTCTTGAGTTACAGACTTGGTTCCTCAGCTGAAAGGGGGTATAATATAATGTAGAATGAAAAATGTTACTGAAAAATGAGACAAGAAATGTGAGTTTAGCAGTTGTCCAGCAATGCAGAAGGGAAATAGAGAGGCCAATGAGGACGAAAAGGGAAGAGGTGAAGAAGAAAAGGAGAAAACAGAAGTAGAGGATACAGCTGTGATGGAAAGAATGAAACATAGAGAAATCACATTCCATTGTACCCATGTTGCACTTTGCAGCTTTACCCGTCACTATCCCCTTCACCCATTTTACAAACACTCCTGTGTTCCAACAAAATGAGATGACCACTGTATTGCCACAAAACTCTCAACTACATGTGAAGCCTTGTGAATGGACTCATTGCTTGTTGATTTGTCATTGACTTTTGCACAGGTCTTCTGGTCTGGAAGTATAATTGTGAAGTTGCAAATTGTACATCTTACTCTTGAATACTTAGTGGATAATTGTGCTCAGTTTTGGTAGTTCTGCTGAAAGAGTAAAGTAGAATCTGCTTTCAGTCTGAGTCACTTTTATATCTTTGTGATGTGATATTCTTTTAACCTGGCTGTAAATTCAGATAGGAGGTCCTAATGTTCTTTAGTTTCTAGGTCCACCCTTCAATGCCTCTCTTCATTGGCCTCCCAGACTGGAAGACCACTGAGTAGAAGATCTTATGGAAAAAAAGTTAATGTTCTGCAAAGTTACAGGTGCAAAATCCTTAACTGCATCTTCCACCATTTTCTCCCAGATTTCTGAAAGCTCCGCACTCCTACAACAAACCAAAGGGGAAATTGGGAAGAGTTGATAGGCTTCTATTCTTCTAGATGTCAAGTCAAATCTGGCTATAGGCCATGAGTATTTTCACAAAATTGCCTTCCAATGGCTTTTTGCTCTTGGCTCAGTCCTTGATAAGTCACAATTTTGTGCATTGTTAGCTATAGCCCCCCAGTTAGCCTCTTGCTGTGAGTGTTAGTCAAGATTATGACTTGTGTCCGTGTTACAAAAGCAGTCTGTGTGCAGCAGCTGCTGTCAAATACTTCTCCTTCCAGCATTCACTCAACAGGTGCTATGAGCTGTTTTCCTACTGACATGGATGGGGATCAGCTGTTCCAACAGACGGTGTACTTGTAATCCATACCTCCTTGCTGTGCTCTCTGGGTCACGTGAAGATACCGATGAACCCAATGACAGCTTTTGCTGACAGAGCTGTATCATTTAGTTCAACCACCATAGACTTGCAGTGTGGAAGTGTTCTACAATGTGCTGGTGTTCCACTCAGAGTTGCTTGTTTCATCTCTGCATTTTATATCCCACTGGATGGGGTGGAGTATCTAGCAGACTTTATTGTGAAATGTGGAATGGAGCTAACTGTGCCCATGCTTTCTGGTCAGATATAGGAGTGTTGAGAGAGATGTCATGGCAAGGCTACATCAGATGCCTATTGTAAAGTATGACCCATTTCCATGGTGCAGAAGTAGAAGATAATGCACTCCAGACCTTGGTTTTAGATATCTGTGCATCAGGAAATAACTTCTTTCCAAAGTTTGTAGTCTAGTTCCAACAGGTATGGATGCAGAGAAACCCTGTGGCATTTTATACCAGAGGTCAAACTAAACAGTCCCCTTTATCTTAGGTCCTGTGAACCAATGAGAAGATCGTATCAAAGAGCTACATAGGGTAGTATGATCTAACCTGTTTTAGGAAGAGTGTATGAAGGCGGTTCAGTATCAGTGTTTCCACACTGTTCAGATGTAGGACAGGTGTAATAGGGCTCAGTCCTGTTGTCACTTTTCTATGCTTATTCTGAGGAAAGCATAGGAGGTTTCAATCTACAGGCCTGACTGCCTGGTGTGAAATTCATTTAAAATTCAAAACTTAAATTGGAAAAAAAGTAGTGTCTAAGAGTTGCATGGAAAACCAATTACCCAGCATGCAAAGGTGGTGTTGAGAATGCTGAACTATGAAAAGGGAAAAATTCCCTGCAATCTTCATCTATTCTTCCTGCAGTTTTTACCCATCCCTCATGATGTGTTAAGTGAGGGATGACTTACTTTCTCTACTTTTAAATGTGTTTACTGGGGCTGGGGTGGCAGGATGGAGAGACCAAGAGAGAAAAGCCCATTCCAAAAAACATAATTAGGGTGATACTGCTGCATGAATTACTCATTATATTTTGTTTAGAGCTGTTATTAGCTGGAATGGTTCTGAAATTGAATTGTGCTGCAGATTCCTAGCTCATTTTACCCACACACATTCATGGTCAGGAATTGCATTAGAATTGAGGAATAAGAAAATGTGGATTGGGGAGGGGATCCTGTAAGGGACTCTGGATTTTTTTTTTTTTTCCTATGCAGAAGATTTCATTAGACAGACAAAGAATCCAAATGAAAAATTTGTTCCAAGAATAACCATTGTTCTCTTTGTTCCAAGAATAGCTATTATCCTAATGTCCTTTGCAGGACACTGACCTCTTTTCTTTTGCATGCATTGAGACAAACTGGTTTGACACACCATGAGATGATATTCAGGGATGGCTGGTTGTAGTGAGAGCGAGGCCACACTGGTGTCCTTTACTCATAATTTCTCCTTTGAAATGGTCATTTGTGGTGAAGATGTTTAATGTGCATTTGCCTGCCATTGATTGACTCAAGAAGGGAGAGATGCTATACAACTATTAGAGCCAGTGACTGTCATCTGCTTTCAGTCAATGCTGATATGAGATGTGTTTGAACCTGTGGCCAACACAAAAACAGTATATCAGTCTAGTCTTTTCTCAGTTCCTTGCCCTAATGTTCTTTGGAGAAGCAATGATGTGCTAAAGGGCCACAGCATCTCCACAGTTACCTAGTTTTCTTCTCAACTGAGAAAATCCTCTTGGATTCTCCCATGACTATTAATACTAATAATACTATTTACATCTCTTTCTTCTACTTAGTCATTTGCTTTTCATACAACATGTTGGACCGCAATAACTTTGCATCAGCTGTTCCATCCCATTGATTTGAAGCTGGCAAAAAGTTTAAGAAGTTATAGGGAAGGGAGAGATCAGAGCAAGCTGAAGATCAGAGAGAGCTAAAAGCCTGAGAACAGTCACATTAATTCAGAATATCAAAAAAATCTGAGGTTCAACTATGGAGGAGAGGCTATGACACTGAAACATCACAGGATGGGGAAAGGTAGGCAAGAAGACAAAAAGATGATGCATTGATGAGTGTATTGTAGTTTGTTCCAGAAGTCAGGTTTTTATCTCTTTGGTCCTTTTTTTTCATGGAGGCAGCATCCCTTCACATGCTGTACCTCTGGCTTGGTCTTGAGCTTGACTGTATTGGTGCACTGCTGCTGTGGGAGATGGTGCAGCTAACTGCAGGCAAAAGAATGCTATGTGATGTTACCTGACGTGGCCCTGACACTTTGCAGATGAGATTTGGGAGGGTTTGGAAGAGCAGCCATTTGTGGAAGGGGATGGGGGGAAATGTTTCTTGCCTCTCCTTTCCTTAAACCATCTCTCATCTGAATAAGATGGGGGTATTAGAAAGGGATTATCTACCAGCAGGAGAGGTGTAATTCATTTCTGCCACTGTCCGTGTGTCAGGTTCGATTTTAATTTCAGATAATGTCAAAGCCAGATTAAAGTCCTATCGTCTAGGTAGAAAAAAACGACCCATCCTTCCCACCCATCTCACTGAGCTATTGGGACAGTGAATCCCACCCCTCCCTTCTCTCCCCTTCAAATACCCTCCACGCAGCAGTCCTCATCCTCTTGTGTGGTGCCAGGGTTGTGCTTCATCTAGGGTTCAGGGGAAGGGGTCTGGGAAGCAGAGGGGTCCTGACATTCATGGACACTGCTGAGAGGAGATTCCAATGTAGAGAGTGTGTGAAAATCAGGGAGAGAAGAGGGGTGGTAAGGCTGACCAGGAAAGAATGAAACTTTTGAAGGCAATGGCTGTTGAAGGCAGATTTTGGCACGTGTTTGGACTTGAAGGCATCCCAAATTTATAGTAGTATGTTACACACTGGTGCTGTGAAGACAGAACGAGAGCAGAGAGCAGGAAGGAAGTTATCCAAGAAGTGAATTTCCTGGAAGATCTGAATATCCAGTGTGTCCTTGTGTCAGGACCCAGGTCTCCACTCTTTTGTGCGTAAGCAGGGGTTGTTCTAACATGATGCTTTCCACAAAGGAGAGATTTGCAGTTCTCCCTTCTCTCTTCTTTCTTCTCTCTTTACAGACTCCCTCAAGGTATGGAAAATACCTGCAACCTCAAGACTGCCACCCAGGTCAACAGCACCAGCTAAATCACACCTTGTCCTCACTCTCTTGGTGCCTAAGTACACCTCATAGTGATCTCCCTACTCATGCTTTTTCTACCTACCTTCCCTGCTCTGTTTCTGCCTGACTGTTTCTCAGTTCCTTTCCTGGTTGTTTAACATTATTTCTTCCTCATTGTACACACTGGATCAGCCTCAACTCCACTGAGCTCCAAGAGCCTGCTCTGATCTGTACGCCTGGTGCTGGCCGTGGTCATCGCTTTGCCAGTTGATGCTTCCCTTTCCTCTCCTGTTAAAGGGGCCTTCAAAAATGGAGCCACTTTGCTAGAGTAAAGATGTTTTTAAGTGCTTTGAGATCCTTGGATGGAAGAAATGGAAGAGACTTGTTGTGCCTTCTTCCTCGAGAGAACTCATACTGCTGCCCAGCCAACATTTAAAGCAAAGTGCTTCTAACAAACATGAGGAAGGTGGACTTTATTAAAAAGAAATAAATCTCTCGAGATCTGATCAGGTACAGATAACTGCTCCCGGATTGTACTGATATTTTGTTTTATTTCTCAGCTACTGGACACAGCAGCACTAAAGAAATGCTGTTCTGATACTGATACAATGGGCCTGCCATGGTACTGTGTGTATGTTCAGGTGGATGGGTGATTCTGATGTTTATCACAACAATTAATGTGCTACTGGACTCTTTTCATTGTAGCTATATTGAATCAGAGACAATCTAAGCAACCAGCTGGGTTTTCCCTTTGAAAAAAATATTGAAAATATGATTAAAAAATAAAAACAAGGGATGGACCTGATGCTCAACATTTTCCATCATCTCTTTGTTTGTGCTGTATTCTTTCTCACCTCAAATTCAGTTCTGCTCAGCATCTATTCCTAGCTATGCTGCATGTACCAGCATGGGCCCAGCCCGGATGAGGACACTGCCTAAGGAGAGAGGTGGCTAGGCTCATTTTCACCTATGACTCCTGCATACCTCAGTTCTTCTCTATGCCCTGGTACCAAGCATGGAGATAACTGCACCTGCCTCTTTGGAGATGTGGAATGGCAGAGAGTTCAGTCCAGTCTCATAACTCCATCATCTATGTTTAACAAAACCTAGTTTTCAGAAAATGTAACTCATCTGCATTTTGGAGCATTTCACCGTGCATACTGTTGACATACCAGCTGTTGATATAGAAAAGAGCTCTTGGAAAAGAATCATTTTGCTTTATCACAGTGTCAGCACACACTACCTTCCATGCCATACTGTGACATTTAAGAAGAAACTCATATGCCTCAAATGCTACAAGAGTCATGAAGCAAAAATTGGTGCTGTTAATAAAGAGGCTGACAATCTAGAGAAACCTAATAACTAGATTTTTAAATGGTGGTGTCTATGTGGATCCTAAACTGCAGAAAAGTTTGGTCAGACCTTTATTTCCATAACTCCTTTATTTCCAGGGGTGAATGGCATGCTGGCTGAGTGCTCTGGATGCACAGCTTGGTCAAGGAGAAGAGCCCAGCATGAGCTGAGTTAGGTCAATGATGAGCAAAGAACCATCCACCACCAGCACCAAATATCTGATTTCAGTGTGAGCACATAAATGCCAAGAGTGTTTGAAAAAAAACCCTCATGGGCCATAAATTTGAAAGCTCTCAGGAAGAGAAACCGAAACTGAACAAAAAACCCTGCTATGATTGGATTTAAACTTAGGCTGGCTCTTCAAGCGAAACTGTTGTTTCACGGGCATGGAAAATGGGGGGGAAACTGAGGCATGGACAAGCTCCCAGCCTCCATCCCTCCCCTCTATCATTAACTCACACTGCTGCAAGAGCAGTGATATACACAGGAGCACTGGGAAATGTTCCTATTGATCAGAAATGAATAATTATCACCCATTCTCTGTTCCAGGGCTTTGCGGTGAACAGAAGAGCGGAAGCACTAAGCAGGATTAATAACTACTTTTCATTACTTTTAATGCAAACTATTGATTTTAAAGTGTTGTAGGGTATGACAGTTTATTACAATAAGACAATAAAACAGACTATATGAAATAATTGAGAATAATCTCTTCCCTTTTCCTGCACGACGCAAGGACATTATGTTCCGTGCATGTGGAGACATTTATGGCAAACTCTATCCAGCAATGGCAGCTTAAGCACTCTATAAAACAGCACTTTGGAGCCGGAGTATTATAAATAATAGGCAATAAAACTGGTAAATGGGGCTTTAATTTGATTCCATTATGTCAGAGAATGACAGGGAGGAGGGGGCAGAGCAGCATGGGGATCTGAGGCTGCGTTTGGGAGCCTTGGGTGCCTGAGAGAACCCCAGTGGTGCCAGTGGGCCAGGCTGTGTCGAACCTTCCCACCCAGTGCCTGTGCAAGGCTCGTCACTGCAGCCAGTGCAGCTGAGGACAACAGGTACAAACGCTGGGACAGGGCTCAGTGATCCCAGAGGATGGCTGGGTCCCCATCGTGCCAGGCACTAACTGAAGATCTAGGTAGTTGCTGCCCCCAGATCGTTATGCTGCTGCTTGAGTGCTGTGTCCTCTGACTCCCGGGGCTCTCTTTTTCTTCATTTCCTGCCCCAAAGCGGCCAATCTGCCCCTGCCAAAGCTTCATTTCCCAACTTCGGCTTTGCAAGGCTTTGCAAGCTAGTGCAGCAACTTGTGGCTGGGCTCTTTGTGGATCCTTTGCGAGGTGGATACCTCAGAGCCTCGTCAGGAATCCCCGCCACTACCAGTCTGTACCCTAGCAGGGATGCCGCACGACAAAGGTCCCAGCCCAGACGGGACCTTTGCGGGAGGGACAAGTAGCTCAGGGGATGGATTACTGCTCACATAGCCTTCGGCTCAGGGCTACCAGATCTCATCCAAGTGCTGAGATAAAGCTATTACCAGCCAATGGCTTTTCAGGATCTAGTCATTCGTGAAATGAGCTGGGTGTCTCAGCCCAGTGGTTACCACTGTAAAGCTGTTTCCATTAATTTGGCCCCTTGTCATCAAGGCCAAGGAACGAATGCACCACAGAGACCAAGGTCCAAATGCAAAAAGGGGGTTGAAAGCACCCTGGGGATGTTTAAGTGCCATGATGTATGGCTTCATCTGGTCCACCAGTCAATGTGCCCAGTTGTCCTGCTGTTCTCACACACTCTACCCAGCAAATAAGTGACCTCACATCACCTCTCCTCTGCACAGAGGCATCTTGCAAGGCCCAACAAAAGGAAGCTCAAAGGCTCTGGTATAGGAAAGTACGGGCTGATTTTGATGTATGGATGCATCATTATCTTCAGATCCTCATCTCACTGACTCCAGAAGTGTCAGAAACATAAGTCCCAGAAGGTGAAGGCAGTTTACCTTATTCCTGTGGATTAACCTTGTGCCTAGAGTGTGAAATAAGGCAGGTTAACATTTGCATGGACCTTCCATGACCCAGTGGGATCATACCAAATTGCTGTGAACCTGCCCAGTGAATGTGAAATTGAAAAGATCTGGAGTGGAGTGAACTGCCAGGACCTCAAAACCACAAATCAGGAAGTCCTATCAGGCCTGAACTCAGAGACTGAGTTCTGTGAATTATGTTTCATAGAATCACAGAATGGTTGAGGTTGGAAGGAATTGGAAGGAACCGCTAGAGATCATCTAGTCCAACTCCTCTGCTAGGGAGGGACACCTAGAGCACATGGCACAGGGTTGCATCCAGGCAGGTTTTGAAGTTTCACAACTCTAAAGATTCTCCATTAGGGAAAGTCACATTCCAATGTGACTGCAAAAAATGTGACATAAAGTTCCTCCTCTTTCCACCTTCTGCTATCTCCCCTGCTCCATGTGAACGGGTTGTCTTTCAGACATTCAGGTGATATGTCTGCAATGGCCCGAACTGCATGCATGTTCATCATGCATCACCATTGCTGTGAACATTTTTGCAAAGCAGGGAAGAAATAGGTCATTTGCATTCTATTTAGTTCACTTTGTTTTCATTTCCAAACAAAAACCATCTCTTCCCAGATTCTTCTGCAGAGACTTTTAGCGTCCCTGGAGTTTTTCCAGCCTCTTGCCTAAACATATAATCAGGCAAGACTGTTTTTAGAGAGGGGATTACACACACAATAGAGCAGAAGAGCCCCACTGGAGCTAGTGCAATCTTTTAGGATCTGCACTCTCCCCAAAATAAACAGCACAAGAGGAAATACTGAGCTAACTTTGCTGCATGTGCTGCATAGCCTAAAATGAGTTTTGAATTTGGGGCTTTAATGGTCTTTTCTTTCTGTCTCTGCATTCACATTGCACTTGGTCACGTGTGTCCCACACCAGGAGAAAGAGCCATTTCAGCTGTCCCCGTGTCCCAAGCAAAGGCAGCAACATGACAAAGGTCCAGGTCACGCTCAATGAGTTCCAGGGTGTTGACACCTAGGATTAATTCAGAGCACAGGCTTTTGCTCTGCAGGGAACAGGGTGGATAGGCAGCAGAGGTAGGGACAGCATGGTTTGAGCTGAAGTATTGGAAAACTGGAAACTGCCTGAGGCTTTTCTGGCTGGTCCCTGGCATTGTCCATTTCAAATGTTCTCCAAATGACGGATTTGATGCTTCTTCTTTTATTTATTACATTTAAAGCAATTTCACCAGGAGGGTAACTCAAGAAAACACAACTTATTTTTCTTGGGATCCCAGAAGCAGGGTGACAACGCAGCTGCATGCAAAGCAAAAGACAAGATGCCAGCCTACAGTACTACTGCTTTCATCCTGGGCAGACCTGGCAAGGGAAGGCAGAGAGAAGGTGGAGGAAGGAAGGTCTGTCTACCTCTGACCTGGCTAGGGAGCACAGGGAGGTGGGGAGTCATTTGCTGTGTTGGACAGTTATTATCAACTTGACGCAGCTGTAAATGTTCTCTGAGCAGCAGGGACCTGGGAACTGAGAGTGCAGCCCAGCTGAGTGTGTTATTGGATTATCAACTGATTAGAGCCGTTAAGAGTCTACTCTAGAATAATCAACATGGTGCTTTTTGGCTGCTGCATATCAGTAGGAGGGGGAAGGAAGAAGAACAGATATTCTGGATGCTGTTGATGCACAAGTGAGTGCTGAGCATTGCCATCAGGAAGCCACACTCAGTGGGGTATCATGGTATTCACATGCCTCGTGTCAGGCTGGGCAAACACCACATTGATGGAATGAAGAGCTGTCTTTTTTCACTTTTCCTGGCACAGGTAGCAGGGCATCAAATTTCCTGCCAGAAAAGGATTAGGATCTGAAGAGACTTGATCATGTAGAGAGAACACCACCCAGTCTGGCGGTTGTTGATACCTGTGGTAGGCTTGATCCCCTATGACCCAGGGCAAGTACATACAGCACTGGAGATGCACTGGAGATCCAACTACCATGATCTTGGACCTTGATGGCCTTTCTCTTTCCCATTCTCACAATTCTTCAGGACTGTTTTGGCTTATGCTGAATCATGTTTAGCCCTGCAGAATCATCCTACAGTCACCTTGCAGTAGGAGACATCTTACTTTCCTCTGATGCATAGTTTTTCACTCTGGAGTCCTTCTGAAGCTCTCTGGCCTGGACAGTACAATTCAGCACTGATGCTGTGGACCCTGTTTGCCCTTCAGGCACAATGCTGCTAACCCTACTGAAGTAAATGTCATGTACTTGTGTGAGGAGAGAATTTGATATTAGAAGGAATAACAAATCACAGGCACATCAAATTTGCCATGTTATCCAGGGGTGTGCTGAGCCAGTGACAAGCATGAAAGAGATCCCTGGCTCCCTTTCTTTTAACTTGCTTGTCTGTCTCTGAGGAGACTAGATTCTCCTTTCAGAGACCTGTAGGGGTCACAGTTGGATTGTGCAATAGGCTGTGGAGTCCCATCCTCAGGAATGGAAATCGGAGCTTCCTGCTAAACTATAGTCTGGAGAGGCAGCAGGAGCATGAGTGTCTACCACACACAGGTTGCTCCCCCAAACCTACACTCACAGGAGGACTCTAATCATTCCTCTGTATCTCTCGGTGTTTTCCAGCTTCCACCAGGAAGATTTCTTTCTTCCCATGGGATGTTTCTGACCTTCAGAAGGTAGTGAAGCAAAATATGTTCCAAGGTGAAAAGAGCTGGATTCAAATGCATGCAAAAAAGTATGTGAGGAATAATGGTTTTACCAACAGGATGGAGTAATGGAGATGGGGTAACTTAATATGTTCTTACTGAGAATCAGGTAGTATAAACCTCAGAAATAAAAATTTGGATGCTAGAATTCGAGGAACTTCAGGATATGGCAGCTGAGTCTTGAGAGATCTACAGTGAAGTAAGACGGAGGGGCACCTCCTGAAATTTTGACCTAGTTCCCTCTGGGATCAGTACCTAGTTCTGTAGTTTGCTTTTGGGACTGTGGACACTTTCATTCTAGCTTCTACCTTCAAGAGAGCCTGCCCAGTAACAGTCACAGGAGTCATGCAGGAGCAAATGGGCAGTGCTGTGCTAGAAACATGAACCATGTCATGAGCTATTCGTAACCCCACAGGGAAGCAATTCCCTCAGCACGTGTTTTATGCTGCTGCATCACGGACTTTCTTCTTCCATAGGACAGTGGAAAGGCTCCCTTAAACAAGCTAGATACAGTCTCCCACGTGAAGAGCAACTCAGAAACATCGTCATCCATCTTCATTCCCCAGGGTCTCTGTGCTGAGACACATCCACAAGAACATCCAGGTCCCTATCAGAGCTCCCTCCCTACCTCTGCACCTCACAGGCTCAGGGAGGTTGGGCATGATCTGGCCATGACCCTGAGGAAGACGGATCCTTTCCATTATACAGTAATTAAATTGCCTGTAATTATGTTTTTGACAGTGAAATACAGGCAGTAAATGATCCTAACATTCTACGTTCCCTCCCTGCTTCCAGCCCCCTCAGCTGCCCCTCCCTGCTAAATGCTGAATTATTTTACAGTTGATAGTTCGTTAGATTTGCCGACCTTTAAAAGCTGAACACTACATGCCTGTTGAATTTTAATCAATTTATTTTTTTCAACTGGAAATGTCAGACTTCTGTATGGAATTACTTGGTGCCGGCTGATGTGACAAAGACTCAAAGTTCAGCATCTGAAGCCGCAGAGGAGCAGAGAGTTGCGTGCATTAGCACAGATAATTTGCAGGATGTGAAAATGAGAGCAGGAGTGAGAGAGCATATATTTTTCATTAGCTTTGGTTTAGAGGGTTCAGGCACCTGCATTTATTTCATCCAGTGAACTCTGGCCTCATTAAATCCAGACCGTGGCAGATAATGACTGGAAGTAAGAAGCTGTGGAGGCCACTAAAGGGCAGGAGGTAAAGTGAGTTCTCTGCTGGAGCATGGAGTGAACCTTGGTGTATACAGGGACAACGGGGGAGCAGCCACCTCTGCTGTGCCTGGTCTGTGCTACTGAGCATGGGAGAGAGGTGTAAGTTACCCAAACCGCCTGCCAGCCTCCACAAATCCGGTTCATTAGCGCACGTCGCATCTCCAGCTTCACTCTGATCCATGAAGACACCAGGCTGTAACCGGAGGAGCCCCCAAGCTTCCCACCTGCCGCGCCGGGCTTTCTCTGCACAACCACAGAGACCATTAACCCTCTCATCAGTGTAAAACTTGGCCAAAGGACTAAAAATGCCCTGCTTGGAGCAAAGCTTATTTACAAAGAGAGGAGGCCTAATTGCAAGCGCAGTCCCATAAGCTGTTTCTTGCTGCTGGGCAAGCCCTATTTCATCTTCTTTCACTCAAAAAAAATGCACCTATTGTTGCTTCTGGTGCAGGTACATTAAAACTAAAAATGAAGCTTATAAGCAAATTTGTGATAAAATGTGGTCTTCTTCTCCACTGCTCTGTAATAAGCAGCTTGTGCAAAACAATTCATGCACTTTACATGCAGCAAAAATAATGGGGTGACTGTGCATATGTTCAAATGAAGTTTCAAGTCTTCCTCTGAACTTAGTAAGTCAAAGTGCAGGTCAAAACTCAGCATCCTTCCAGGGCAGGCTACTTTCAGGAAGACATGCAACCTTTGGAAAACTGAAAAGGATCAAAGGAGAAAGGATATTTTTCTACGGATCCTGACCTCAAACCCTTCCTAAAGTTTTACTGTCTACAGTCTGAGAATCTTTGGTTTGGCACTCCATCACATCCCCTTTATTATGCTCTTATATCCCCGAAAGGGATTTTAATTTTAATTTTAATATCGGTTGCAGTCCTTTCTCAGAGCAAGGAACCAGGTTAGATAAATCACTAACTGCGAGAAGACCAACAGGTCTAGCATGGTGGAGGGAGGCCGGACTGAGTCACAGTGGTGAAGTACACAGGACTTTCACTGAAGAGTGGACCCAGCTATGATTCAGCTATGTTTAAACCAAACCAGGCTGAGGCAAAGATTTTAATCCGTGTTTGCCAGATGTCTTAGGTGATTGTTCTGATCATCAATATATTGACCTAACTGAGGAAACCTGTTTGTAATCTCCTGTTCACTTAAGAGACTCAATCCTGCTCTTATTTTTGCTTTTTTAGATTAGAGGACCTATTTCTCAAATCTTCCCCTAACAAAAAGTTTCAGAGAAGGTTCAGCAAGTCTGGGGAAAGCAGCCTTGCTTAGTAACTATTCATCAGTATTCCCTTTAGAGAAGGCAAATGTTATTATCTGCTTTGCCAAAAGGGAGTGTGAACACATCTGCTCCTCCACCCACCCTCTTGGCACCCCCTCCTGACACAAACACCCACAACTCATCCTCTGTCATAAATCGACAGCCCATTATAAATGCCTGTGTTTAAATAAGGTCTTGCTCTCCATTTTTAGCCCTCTCAGTAGCTCCAATGGGTTCTTTGCTTGGCCTTTCGTAGCCTTCATTTGCTTCAGGTTAAGAAAATGTCAGGCTCATTTGGAAGTTGCTTGCCCTCCTTGCTTTGCTGCAGCCGTTAGTGGTCGTCTCCCTGCTGCAGGAGGCTGACATTTACATCACTAGCTATGGTGGAAATAATAGCAGTAAAGTAAGACTTTGCTAATCACCAGTTATGTCCACCCTCAGAAATAAGCTCAGTTGGCCAGAGCTAATTTTCCTTTTTTCTTGTTCTCACACTCTCATCTCCCCATCTATGCTTGTCTGGTTATCTACACTCCCATCCCATCAGCACTTATTTATTGACTTAAGGCTGTGTAGGTAAGGTGTCATTCGATGAAATACAAGTGCAAAAAAATCACTATAATTTTGGAGACAAGAATAGGCTCATGTGGCCATCCTTGCCTGCTCTCTCCACCCCTTTTGGGCCCAGCAAGTAAGATGCTGAAGGCCACTGACAGAGCTAGCAATAAGGTGGGCTTGAGCACGCAATCAAAGCTGCTCGTATTGGAGTTCGTGAGACACACAGGCTTTCAGCGTTGAAATGACTTCAGCAGAGAAACCAGTTAGCTGCTGTTCTGTGTCCTTTTGTAGTCCAAACACAGCACTGAAGGAGAATAGGGAACTGGAATTTTCCAGTACTGGTCACTCTCATGCACATGTGGCTTTTTGGCAAGGGGATGGATTAGATGACCTCTGGAAGTTCTGTTCACTCCTAATTTTCTATGATTCTGCAAGGATGACATTTAAGGATCAAATCAAGATTGGAAACTAGCTTCTGTGGGGCTCTACTAATCACAAGCTTCATTCAGATTTGAAAATGAGTTTTGACCAGGGCTATTGATTTCTCTCCTTCCTTTGCTTTCTTCAGTGTGTAATGCATATGTGTGTGCTAGCAATTTTAACCTGAAAGACATGAAAGCATCACTCCCTCCTCTTCCTAACTTCTGTGCACCTCCCCTTTGAAGCCCCGATATGGGACTTCATTAAAAAAAAGCAAACAGCAGCAGTCAGGAAGTGCAGGGGGAGGAGAAGTAAGCAGAACTGATGAGGGCAGCAAATGTTTGAAAGCTGAAGAAGATGGGGATGAGCTGCAGATGTTTCCCAGATGTTGTTCAGTGTGTGGGCATCACATCAGCTCAGCCCTGCAGAAGGGTACAGCCCCACAAATTCTGTCCATGTGCTATGGCCCTGATATGGCCCTTACCTCTTTTAATTGATTCTTCTACCAAAACCTCCTTTCTGTCCTGCTTTCATAATCTTCATCCACTAATACTCTTTCTGTTGCTGCACTCTGCGCTCTGGCCCTTACTGCTGTGTCTGATGGCTCTCAGTCAGCTGTTGACAACTGGGAAAGGGAAGCCGGGGAAAACGATCTCTAATCACGTGACTGAAATCCTCTAAAAACATGAAATCAATCCAGTCTGTGTACTTTGTATATGTATATAAAAAAAAAAGTCTGCTTGTTCTATAGCCCTTCTCTCTCCCCTTCTAGAAATGTGCTTGTTCTCCTAGGCTGACACTCTGCTTTATCATCAGAAAAGGAGTGCTGATGTTTATTCTTTCTTCTGTGAAAGTATACAACTATCTTTTACTAGCCTCAAGAAGTCATTCTCTGAGGTGTCAGGATGTTTTGAAGTCGTCAGACAGAATCAGCTTGACTCCCTAGTCTTGCCAAATGCCTAAAATTTCATAGAATTCATGATTTCACAGATCATAGAGTATTAGTAAGGGTGTGAAAAAGGGCATATTTGTATAGCCAGAAATGAAAGGCCAGTTGCCCATCTAGCCTTAAATCTTCCCCTTATTTAAATTCATCATGCCATTTCTATTCATCTGATCACAGAGTATTCTCCCTGCAGGTCCTCTGCCCTACTGAGTGTCTAACACAGATGCTTTTTGAGAGCACACCAGTGAAATGTAATATAGGAGACTTGTGTGCAGGGTAGTCACTTCATTTTGTGCAGAGTGATCTTTTCTCTTTTTATCTGTGCTGGTTTCTCCATGACCCTTCTGCCCTAATCTCCATTCCCACTCCAACTTCCGAAGTCAGAAAAAGAAAGTGAAAACCTCTCTGTCCTTGCAACTAGAAAGGTGCGACCCTCTGACCACAAGTTCTCCAGCAACCTTTCTACCACATGCAAATTTTTATACCATGTCAATAAAAGAATCTTGAGGCCTAATGAAAATCGAGCAGCTGCTTGAATTGCTTGAGGGAAAAGAAACCCACTCAAAGAGTTTTATTATTGTTATTAGATTAAACATTCAAATGAATGACCCAATCAATTTCAGACCTTTTTGTTCTGCCAACCTTTCTTGGGAAGCTCATGAGCACCAGCCAGCCATGGGACATACAGCCCTGCCATACAGAAAGCAAATCACTTTGGCAAGTGCTACTCTAACTGCTTAGTCCCTCCAGCCCGTTAGGGTTGCAGGGCACTGTCCTCATCACACTTACGGGGCTGTTAAGACGTTTTAGGGGACATAAACAAATGCAAAGCTCTGCTCATGAGACAGGCTTCTCCTCACCTCAAGCATAGCACAATGAGCCTATATTGTACCTAAGTGCTGTTGTGTCTAATATTGACATTGCATAATGTGATTAATTGACGGATTTTCAGAGTGTGCAACTAACAGTGGACTGGACTTCAGTGCTTTTCTACTTTGAAGATTAGCTGGAGACCCTCAGTTTCATGTGAGTGATCAGCAGTCTGAGTGGAGCAAAGCTAAGCTTTGGCATGCAAGCAAAGCTAAGGCATGCTAAGCTGCATGCCTCCTGCAAAGCCACATGTTCCATGCCTCATCTTCATTCCCCTTCTTAGTTCTTTGACTGTTCACCTCTCCAGCAGCAATCAGCCTCTCTGGCCCTGTCATTATCCTTGCTGTAATGATGAAATAATAGCCTGCTGCTCAGAGTCTGCCATCAGGATTATCTTGAGTGCAGATGGCCTGGTATGTTATCGAGGCAAGAGAAAATGCCAGGACATGTATCCACTAGCTGTGAGAGCATCCACCATTTCAGTGGTACAGCCCAAACATCCTTCTTTAATGGCATTTCAGCACAGCTTTCTGGGGGCAGAGCTGCAAACAGGCTAGGTGTCATGTGCCTTGTGAATCTGCAAGATTTTGGGTCCTGTCCTTCCCTCACTACTGCCCAGGAACAAGTTACCCTAAATGACTTCATTGAGGCTCTCATTAGGAAACAGTCTCATTCTGGACTCATGCACTGCCCTTAGAAAAAGTACTTTTCATCTCTGTGCATCTCTCATCCCTTTGTCTGTCAAATCATTGCTGACAGCAAGCTGAACTTGTTTCTTAGAACTCTTTGCACAGCTCTTAGCATGAAGAGGTATCCTGGTCCTATGTTCATGCTGTGAGTGTCTGAATGCACGAGCTCAGGGACCTCACGGCAGGGCATCCCACGCTGTCCTCCCTTACGGACAGAGCCTTTCTTCAGTGCTCAGTGTCTGAAGGGATGCTGCTTCTGCCCGTTTCCAGTCTTTTAAGAGCTAGCATCCATTTTGAAATTCAAACCAACTTTCCTGCCCATCCGCTTCTTGTTTGTTTGTTATTTTAATCTTTCTCCCTGGTCTATGGTGCGAACAGAAAGAGCTGATTGACAGCTTAACTGTTTCAAATCAATAGAAAGAGCACTTGGAGATTAAAGCAATTTAAACAAAGTGTTTATGTGGTTTGGAGCTAAAACTGCACTTGAAGGAAACAAGCGGAGGAGATGAAGGAAGTGGGTCAGCCATGAGACACAGGGAAACTACAGCATGTGTAGAGGTGAGATTGCGATAGGCTGGGATAGCTTTTTCATCAAAGAGATCGCTGCTTTCCATAAAGAAGGCCTAATCTTGAAATTGCTTTAGCCTTTGCCTAGTTGTTCCATCGATTTAAACATGCTGGCCCTGCCCCTCTTTCTATCACGATGCTCTCTAATCTCTGTCACGTCTCTCTCTCTCTTTCAGTCTCTGATGCAAAGTTGTAACTGGGCTGGGGAGACAACCTCTCCCACTGAAGTCACTTTTCTTTGCCTTAAAGAGGTCCCCTGACTAAATTTGGTTTGTCAGCGTAGAGAGTAGATGTAAAGACCAAGCAGTACTGTGACTTCTGCCTCTAGCGGATGAAGTTCTTCAGGCGCAACTTTGAAGTCATCTTAAAGATCCTGTTACATTTTTAATCAATGCAAAGGCCTTGTCCCCTTACTGACTTACTTGATCTCCTCCCCTTCCCAGGCTTTTAGGTAATTGCTGTAGATGAGCAATACTGCATATCAAGGCTAGCTGAGCCAGGACTATTGATCAATCCGAATGTGCAGTTGGCATGGTTTAGAAGAGCTTCACTAATCTACTCCAGGGCTAGATCTCTCTTTTTTTTTTTTTTTCCTTAGCAAAATCTAGTGAGTTTCTTTTTTTCCCTACTTTGCATAGCCGTAATGGGATAGTAATTCAACCCCTCCTTCTCTAGACACCTGATGTATGATGGCAAAATTTGCCCTGCATCATACCAGTCTCTCTGGTGACTAGAGAGAAAAGCCCTGCTTGGATTAAATGCCAAAATGGACACAAGTCCTGGCCAGCTAAATCAGTGGAGACTCCCCCTCTGAGTGACTACATGCTTCCCAAGGAGCAGCTTTGCCATGGTGAGCAGGTAGGTCAGTTCTGCCTATGCCAGCTGAGGATCTGACCCTGCATGGAGACAATCCTGCAGAAGCAGCACAAAGAACCAGCTCCAGATAGCTGAATTTAGGAGAGGGAGCAGCAGCATGGGGAAGTTTAGTATAAAAGACAGGAGAACTTGTTTCTTCTGCAATTCTAATATTAAAATCGTCTCTAAATCTGCAGTCAAGGTCAGTGAAAACCTATAGCTTCCAAAGCAGACACAAAGATTGACTTTGTCCAAGTGCTTTATCTTTTGAGACACCCAGAGAAATAACAAGTTCTAAGGCCAGCTTTACAGCAACCAGACTATCAGAGAGTAATTCCTGTTCTGTATTAATCTCTGAGAAGCAATGTCAGACCCCAGTTCTTCAGCAAGAACTTGAGAGCAGAGTATCAGAGTGGGTGGTAAATTACTGTTTATTTTCCATGTCTCCAGAAACATACAGCATGATTCTGCCTCTTTGAGTTCACAAGAAGAGCATCAAGTGGAAACACCTGCTCCTTTGGTGGGGGAACTGAGTGTGTTTCGAAGGCCATCCAAAGCACTGATGTTCCCTGCTTTTAAGTGTTTGTTATTTTCTTGGTGATAAGTGTCCAGCTGACATGGTAATTCACATGGCGCCAGAAGAGCTGTCACAGCTCTGTGCAATTAGAGTGGGCCTTACAAAGGCACACTGCAGCTTCCTGGGTGACGTGGTGCTTGCATTGATGCAGAGTGGTGTTTGGTTCTTCATCCTGCTGTTGGGCCTTTCAGCTGTCCCACTCTCTGTGCGAGGCACTGCTTGATTTTCAAGCTTGCTCTGCAGGGAGGGAAGGATGGCCTGCATGTGATGAAGCAGGACTTTTGGTGATGGCTAATTATTAGAAGCTTTATTTGCCAGCAAGGCTAGAGATTGGTGTGAGGTGTTGGTTGCCACATACAGTCCAGATACACCTCACTGATGATAAGGATTCACAAGCTGTGAAACACAGCCTTAGCACAGCCTGTTGCTGGTGGACCTTCTCCAGCTGAAGCAGTGCCAGTTTGGGCTCCTGCCACTTGAGGTCCTGCCTTCCAGCTCTTCCACACAGCACAGATGGGGTTTAGCTGGGAGCTCTGGGGCTTGTGCTTGCACAGCTTGCAGATTTTTAGCTCCAGATCAATCTGACAAGGGGACACAAACTGCAGATGTTCTCATCTGCAGTGGCAGGCAATGAAACCTGGGAGGACATGTAATCCAAATCAACCTTGGAGAGTACAAAACCCTCCTGAGCAGCTGCCTGTGCCCCTTACACCCTGCTTTTAATCCTCTGGCTGGTGTAGTTCATGCTGGTTGTTCAGAGGGCAGGGCTACTTTGCAGGGAGATGGTGAATATTTGGGATTAAGTTAGTACCAGGAAAAGATTTTGCAGAATCACCAGCCTCCCATGGGATACTCCCTCTGTAAGGGGCTGGAGAGCCCAGTGAAGAGGGGAGAGAAAAGCATCATGTCTGCAGCTTTTATTTCCCCACCTTCCTTAGACCCTTGCATTATAAATCTTGTGTCCTTTCCATTCCTCCCTGCCTACCTCAGTGCTCATGTACATACGTTATCCTCCATCTGACAGATTCAGCAGTGACAGAGTTATGTGAGCTGCAGAAGGGCCATTTGGATTACAAAAAGTCGGCGAGGTTGGTGGAAGCGTCCAAAGGCAGGAGTGCAAGAAGAAGAGAGGTGTGTTTTCCTCTTGAAATCAGTGAGAAGTCAGAAAGCCCAGGGAAGCAAGAAGGAAGGCACAAGCCACTGGGACAGATAGCACACATTCACTTCAGGTCCCAACCATGCAAATCCCAGCTAAGGTCTCTTTGGTGACTTGGAAGCTAATTGTTACCTGGGCCCAGGATATAGTCTCCAGTATTTCTACTACTTAGCATCCAACTGTGTTTTCATTTCAAAACAGATGGGAGTGTGGCATGGCAAGTTTTCGCCCAGACCCGGAGGAAGTTAGGAACACTGTAGTATCAGAATACTCTCTTCCCACATCCATTATGCTGAGAAAGGCTCTTATGTAGAGAAAGGGAAGTTGTAAGGAGATGCAGGTGCACAATCTGGGAGAAATGGTAGAAAGCTGCATGAGAACCTGCATGCACGGTCAGTTCTGTCACTCCTCACGTGGTGATGATCAATGCATTTGTATTATTGGACACAAATCTGTAGCAGTATGCATCAGCTGAGCACTTAGGCCATGGGTTTTGTATGCTGATGCCATACAAAATTTTCATTTTTTGTCATTTGATTCTAGTAAAATAATAAAATAATAATAATAATAAAAGGATTGTATTGGAGATACAGGAAGGATATCTTCATCAAACAAGCTGAAAAACTACTGGGCTTTTTTATTATTATTATTAATTAAGCCTTAATTCTCCATCAAATAGGAATCTGACTAAAACATTAAACTATTCTCCAGTTCCTCACACCACACAGAAAATATTACTAA